>JAARMF010000002.1:280152-290431 GCA_022844705.1 Toxascaris leonina | reverse complement strand
CCCCCCCCCCCCCCCCCTCTTACCTCATTATTGGCTGCCACCCTCTTAGAGTCGTTCTGGATAAACCCTTTCTTGCAAACTTATAAAAGCGATAACTTCTCCATGGTAGAATCCATTATTTTGGTGTTGATTGAATGATTTTGGAGGAGCAACAACAATTTTGAGGAACAAAAACATCCAAACAGTGGCAAGTTGAAGCTTTTCTTGAGTAGTTCGGCATCACTCACTAATTGTTCTCGAATATGGGTTCCGTCCCCTCTGCCGTCCCTATCCTTTCGTGGAATATATGTCCACTTTAGAAGCTCCAAGCGATGCAATCTCCAAGCCACTTTACGCCCGTCCCATCTTTCTGGAAAATTATAGAAGTTTCGAATCTCTGGGATTATAAACAACCTCCACGATGTTTTACAATTATTTCCTGGATTCTACTACCTGCAAAAAAGATTTACGATTGCATGGATTTTGCCTGAAATTATCAATTCTTTGATGTTCTTGAATTTGTTAAGTTATCTATCCATTTCATGCATTTCTTCGATTCGATTCCTCCATATCGATTTGTCTCAGTTCGTCTATTCCTTAATACCATATTTGGGTCATATAGCATAGGTTCTATTCCAGCTAATATTTAATTACGCTTAAGTGACGTTTAAAAAGCGTGTCATAAAGGTTTCCGTTGAACACGCATATGCTCGTTCGCACATAGACACGGGACTCATAAACACGCAATGCACACATGCAAACACTCGTATATGAGTGTACACACAAGCACAAACAAACACACGCTCATACACACCTGGGTGTGCATATGTGTGTGTTAGAAATCAGGTCTTCATATAACACACGTTGGAGGAAATTCGCAACAAAGGTAAAGCCGTTCAGATAGGGAATAAGCATCGTATTGAGTAAACACTTTGAAATCGAGTGCTGTCATCACTTAATCTGTCGATGTACGCTGACTTTTTAGCGAAGCGTTGAGTAAAGAAGTAACAACCTTAAAGCTTACCGCTAGCTGGAGATTGCGGTGATAATTTCTTGTGCGATTGCAAGAACATCGTCTTTCATTTGCGAATTCAGCACAGATTTTTTATATTCGCTATGTTGTTGTTAGCTTCACGTCTTTCCTAGCAAGCGATAAGTAAACAAGAAATCTGCTGTCTAAAATTTTGCGAGAATGAGCACTTTAATTATTTGATGTATTTTATGGTATCTGAGAACCATATTTTTCTATTCGGCAACCATTATCGATTGTTCGGACGGACATATTTATTTATTTATTTATTTATTTCACGTCCCAAGGTGGGAAAACTGCTCCCTAAAATCCGAGTCCGACCCTCGAGTCCAAATACGATACGACAAATTGAGTACTCAACGCTTCACTTTTCTATGTGAAAGCATAGAGATTGATGGTGACGTCGATCAATCGATCCCATTAAGAACTTCAAAATAAAATATGCAAAACGATTGATCCATATCGCAACGACTGATCAAAACGTTCATATGATCTTCTGCAAAAATCGACTTATTTCCGACCCGATTGGCGTTAAATGCAACTCCAACTCTATTACTTGCGAAATGCACACAAATCTTTTATCGCTTAAACGCCTCTAATTTATCTCAATTTTGAAGGATCGACCGGAAAATCGACGCAGCGCATCCTATGGTTTGCGCCACCCAACAAATTTCTTAGTTTTGCCTTCAATGGTCCTCGAGATGGAAATACCGGTGAGATGAAGAGGCAAGTATACACAGATCCGACTTCACTAGGGCGATTTTTGTAGGTATGAATGTGTGAAACCGCATGAAGGTGAAAGATTAAAATCGCTTTGTCCACTCATGAAAGTGGAACGCAGAGATCGAGCCCACTTGCGTCCAGAACAAACGGAATCATAATGGCTGCTATTTGAGCTTCGCTAGCCCTTGGCCAAACAAGGCTTCCAATCAACATCCGAAACGAATCTACAATATTTGTCTACAATAATCTACAGATTTACAATATTGTGTAACATCAAACATTCCTTATCTGGCGATAGGCACTACTGCACTCCATTCACTTGATGAACGGCCACATCTCGATTGCGTAGCAGGTAGAGTAAGGCTCGAAATGAGGAACTCTCGACAAGAAATAGCTGACATAGTTAAGGAATACTCAGATTCTTTTTATCCATAAAGTGAATGAGAGTCAATCAAATACTGAAACGAATAACGGATGATATTCACACACGAAATTAGTTGAATATCGCAAGCGTAGTGCAAACATCACACGACAGGGAGTTCACGAATAGCATGACGCCAAAGTCTATGTCTGTGGGCTTTACAAATGCAGATTGTTATCGTCGCAGCCCGAAAGGCTCCGAGATATTTGCGATCCCTAACCTTAAGGCAACCTGAACGGAAAGATGTCACCACCTGGTTTCAGCACTCCAAAACCTACGAAATCGAGGCATCCCAAGTCCCTCTACTTTGAAAACTCAAATCGGTGGAGGCTAATATAATAAATACAATGTTGACAATATTCACTCCTAAATTCAAACTGTTTCACTGAACTGACTGCGGAACAAGTTCTAAGGAGGCCTAACAAAAATCAATGCCTAATCACAACTAGATTTGGACTGCTCAAGAATCGTTGAAAAATTTGAATATCCGGTTCTGCTCAGAAGTTCTTGGAGTTTCGGAACTTCAAAACCCTGAACCCGAACTCTAGTTCCAACCTTCAGGACTTCGACTGAATAAGGGTCATAAAAGGGCGATATAAAGTAAAACAGCACAAACAAATGAAAAAAAAATGTCCGAGTAGATTGGTAATTTCATCCTACCTTCTCAATAGCGATATCCCTCTTCCTGTTCTCACCTTTCATCCAACCTGAGGACCTCTCTCTCCCTCTCCAAAAAAAACAAAAAAAAACAATAACAACGCAAATTCTCTCTCTGTTATGTGTGCAGTCTTTCGATGAAGTGTTTTATTTCCACTCCACAGAATAAAATGGCCAACAAAGCGGTTGAATCCATAAAATCGTGTGCACATCCAAATCCAAGATCATGCGCATTCATATCAACATGCAAAAATTTCTTGCACGAATGAATCCTCGATAGTTGATATTCCTCCCACTCGCAAACAGCTTCAAATATGATGTAAAACACACTGTGTCTACTTACCCTTTCCCGTCCCAATCAAGGTAAAAGCCCAAAGTTCGCTCAATAAGAAGACTGCCTCAAACATTTCCACCCTTATATATACACAGAGATATACTGCAATCACTGTGACATCAGTCGTTCTCGCTCAATAGTGTCGAATCATGATTGCTCATTGGAATGTCTTCTTGCTGTGCAAATCCTTCAGCACCTCGTCCAGCTCATCGTCTTCCATTTTGTTCTCCAAGCTGAAAAAAAAGGTTTTAAAAAGTTGTTTCCCAAATATGGATGGTGAAAGAAATTTACTTGATTGGATTTCTTTGGCCGAAATTTGCTTCGGTATGGGTTTTGTCAAACATCGGTAGGAGTTATAAAAAGTTTCATTTTGGTGAGAAAAGATTCCATTTAGGTGGGAAAGGGGGGGGGGGGCGAGGGAGGGGCAAGGATATGCCATTAGCGCTTCACAAAAAGTCCGACTGAAGCTATTTTTTGGAATTTTAAGCAAATACTATCAAGTTCCAAGCCATTGGGCTACGTTCGCATCCCTCAAAAACGCAATCGATTCTCTCGGAATGCGCTATTAGCTACTGTCTCAACTAAAATGTTGAAGAAAAACGATCTCGAAGATGATATTTCAGTCAAAATTCGAAAATAAAAGAGCTCTCACTGTGGAAAGTCTTTGTTCAACACCATTAATCAACCAAATTCCTCGCTTGTGTCCAACTGAAGTCATCCTACTGAACTTTGGACACCACAAGCAAAAAAAATGCATGCCATAAACCATTGCGCTACTTCGAACTGACTTGAAAAAGGAACGATAAGAACTGAGAATAAAATGCACCCCCCCACCCCCCCTATTTGCGTGCAACTGAAGATCTCATGCGCCGATTGTCCCCATTTGCAGATTTATTTATCCCCCACTTTCCATAAACTATTGCATTTTTCCTTTGTTTGCTTCTCATTCCGTTTTTCCTCTCTACGCATTTCCACGTCATCTTCCAAAGCCTTCTATATCTAAACATCCATATTGTATTCCTTTCGATTGTTCTCATTGCGATGTGCTAACCTTTCCTTTCTGTTCACAGTACTTATCTTATGAAATCAAATAAATCAACGTGTTATTTTGTGAATCAAACGAAATGAAATAAAAATAAAAAGCGATATACAACCCATATTTTTAAAAGAAGAGTAAACATTATCAAACCACAAAAGTGGTAATTACAATAATGTCAAACTAACCTTGGGATAAGTGCTTTAGCTTCCTCGGCGGTTTCGGGACATAAATTCGCCACTTGCGCCACCTCGAACTTGTGTAGTGGTTTGGTGGCCAATAAACTTCAAATAGTAGCTTTCAATCACTTTTATTCAGCAACTTGATGCAAAAGTTGAGTAAACAAACATGCAAAGAGATGAGTGAATTCTCGAAAGAAAACTCTGACCCTAAAAATCATCCTCCTTTCCTTTCCTTTCTGCATGAAACCGTCCTTGAAATCCTTGGGGACTCAAAATTTAGTAGTTTTATCTGAGGTCACTTAGACCCTTTGCGTTTCGTAAGCTCATCGAATGGCTTATCACATAACTCAGGATCAGATTGTGAAAGAAGTGGGCTAGCGTCCCGGCGCGATATACGCATTTGCAATCGCGCTCAATGAAACAACCATTTTCACAAGTTGGTAACACAATGCTTAACAGTTAGTTCACGGCCAAACTGATCCATAAATCTTCCACCAAAGATTCTTTGTGGCTTGGTTGGTTGTGCAACATGATTGGATTGGTCGCAGAATGTAAGCAACCTTCAGGGATGTTTCAAATCCTCTAGTTCTTTCTGAGGTTGGTAGGGCAACTTGGAAGTCGACGTAAGGATCACTCCGCGGTACATAAAGCAGGAAATCTCACAACTTTTGGTTCCTGAGTTAGCACACTCGCAGACGCAATCCTTGCGGTGCCACAAGATGCCTTACAGATGTGGATTCGCGAAAGCGAATAAACGTAAAAGACATTGGTTCTATTCGCCTCAGGTTGACTAATCCCGCGAAAAGCAGTTCTTTGCGGCAGAACATCAACACAACATTTCTATGAGGATTTGCCGTGTGATTTCTTGTCAAAGCTCCTTTTCAAATTCCGAGATCGTCTATCGCCCACCTTCCCTCTCTCCCTCCCCCTCCCCTCCCCCATTCCTTGGAAAGTTCAAACAAACGCCATCGTGCACAGGTCAAAAGGTCGACAGAGTAGTAAGTACAACTGCTTTCAATGGGATGCAATATACGTCGGTCATCTTATAGCAAAGCAAAGTACTTACGTTCGAACGGCCCTAATCGTTTCACGGTTCTTGAATCGTGCCATACGCCTCGTATAGTTGAGCGTTTTAACGAACACCTCACTCATTTCGTCTATTTCCTCCTGAAATAAACATCAACCTCATCCAACCTTACAAAGGCCATCTTCTTATATTCTTTACACTTTAGGTTACATTTATTAGCAAACTTAACATACGATGCTGATTCCATCATATCATCAGCGATAACTTTTGTGGGTGAGGGAGGGAAGGGGAGGAGGAAGCGGTAATACTGGAAAGCCAAAATTAGCAAAAGCTTTTGGCCAATCACTGATACGAAAAGAAAAATGAAATATGGACTTCAGGCAGAAGTCGGAGGTACACAGATCGGAGGTTCAGTATTGATAAAAAGATTTTCAACACAATCATAATCCACTACGGCAATGCACTGACATTAATCTATAGACCTATGGCCTATGAATGAACTTTCCCAGAAGACATCTTGTTCGAAGCCTACATTATCAACAACTGGAGGGTTTAGGATCAATAATTATAGACTGACTTTCCCCATTGAATTAGTCGTCAGCATAGTAGGACAACCAGCGAGCAAAATCAATGCCAGACATAACAATTTTACTTCGGCTGACTGTGCTTAGTACCTTAAAGAGAGGAGGCAGTAACAATTTGCTATTGCAACAGATGAATGTTAACACTGTTGACAACGGAAATAATTAGAACTCGCAAGATCAGCTCATATAGAAAGCGAACGCTGAACCTATCAAAGGGGTCCCGACAAGCATGGACGAGGACCATGAAAATTACAGCTAACATAAGAAAGATGCGGCTCAATGATATTAACTCAAAAGAAATAACTTAGTTTTGATAGAGACTGCAAGTGTCTCCAAGTAAATGCTCCCCCCCCCCCCCAACCCCTCCTCCATCCCCAAATGAGCTTAAGCGAAACCGAATCACGTCACTGACCTTCTGTTCACTTTGTTGCCTTCGATGATCGAGAAGAAGATATACCTCCGAAGTGAGCAAAGTGTCCGCTTGCTCGAACTCTGCAAAATCATTCAATCAACAATCAATGAGTCTAGATTATTATTCCTTTCCCTTCTCTACCTATACAACATGTCATAATCAAGAAAACTCAAATCTCTATGGAAATTCGAGAGTACTTATAAAGATGGACGACATGAATACCCGTATGCGTAACACGAGGACGGAAATAAATTCTCTTGTCAAGCAAAATTAACAAAATCGCTTTCGGCATCTTTCCATACTCGCTCCCTTAATGTGGCCTCAGATTACGTTAAACAACTTCTGAAGACTCACCGTAAGCTTGGCAACTCAAGTCACTACAACTGAATGGCATGCCTCGCCACAAGTCTGAAACAGATTCAGACGAGAAGATCGCTTTCTTGGGCCAAAGTGTATCTACAAGCTGCACTCTCGTAGAAACTGATTCCCCAACAGTAACATATTTCACATATTTCAATCGCGAAACATTTCTTGCGACTATAAAACATGCCTATAGGCTGTGAAGTCACACTTCAAAGTTGATGAATTCGGAACATACTATAGAACAGTTCAGTAAAAACCTTCTAGAAACCCTCATCGTCCCCATCAGCGAGCAAAATGAAATACAACTGTGATTTATATGTCAACGTGTAGTGCCCTCCGCCTATAAAACGTGTATTTGCAGATTGACCCTATATCCCCCCCCCCCCCCTCATATTTCACCTCAGAACCGTCAGGACCAAACTCGCTGAAGCATTTCCAGTAATTAGGCACCACGTTAACTCGAATACAGGCCACTAAGTTCCCTCGTTCCGAGCACTGCTTTCGTTAAACTTGAGTCGAATTTGACAAATCAACGTGAAACATGATATCTCCGATATAAGCACACTTCTCAAACGGCTTCAATAATCGCGAGTTTAAAGGATAGAACAAACAGCCAGACTTATAGATAAATATAGATGCAATGTGGCCATAATGCGCGAAATTGACATAAATGAGCGCAGATTGTCAGGAGCTCACCTCCTCCCCATACAGTTTATTTCCCTTTCTAAATTCATTTCACAAAGCGATTAATCGAGATACCTTTCGGAAACCGCAGTTCAGTTGCGTCCTCTTCCACAGGATCATCCGGCTGGTTAGCTGGCATTCTGAAGAACTCGCTGAAAATGCAATAACCTTCGTAGTATTTCTGTGAATATCGCTGTGCGAATACTCAGATATCTGCTCAAATCACGACCATCTGCACAATAAAGAGGAACATAGATTTAAAATTCGTTCAATGGCCTCATTAACTGATTTCGAAGTGCAGCATTCCTCTTCTCAACATCGCTTCTTTTAAGCTCCTTCCAGGTGTACTCCCCGAAAGATGCGACCCCGTCACATTAGTTCTTAAGAACTATTTCCTCCCTAGTTTTCGACCAACTTGGCTATATAACCCAAAATGTGCCTCTCATTCCTCGATTCAGACGAAACAGCACGTTTCGAGCAACTTCGAAAACCCGACTCAATTCTGTAGAGATAAATATAACAACAACAAGCATCCGACTGTCCAATAGTGCCGCGAAGCAGAAATGAGGCATAACCACAGAACGATCCATCACCATCGTCCTCCTCATCAACCCTTACACTCCACACCCAACACTTTTGTTTCCATCTAATTTACTGTGTTTTCCTCCGACATCGATCGGCATTCTTGATTCCTCGTCTCGAAGGTCCGCATGCATAGGTAAGGTATCCAGGTGTCCGGCTATAAACCGATGACAACAAAAGACATCAATGTCCTTCAAATATTAACCGTATTTCTTTATTGTATACAGTGACTGCATCTAAGTGCAAACAACATAAAACAGCTCACTATGAACAGTGAGGAAGAGAAACAGATGTGCATCAACTTTCTTCTTTCACCACCTAGAAAAGAGGTAGCACTGCTGACCAAGACGATAGGGGGCACAATTCACCTCCGATCTTCCGATATGGTCAGGAGGCGTAAAAAATGACCAGCACTGAGATTTCTACTTTACATATGAACAAAGGCACCACAATAGACAATATACTGGTCATCAGTGGAATAATTATTGATGTATAAACCTTCAAAACCTTCAAAAGAGAAAACAAAGAAAGAACTACGAATCTATAGAAAGGCTGCACCCTTACAACTCCATCTAGAGAATGCCGTTCGCCGCCTCCATGAGGAACGGGATATTGAGCATGTAAATATATCGGCAGTCGTTAAAACATTTTTTTGCGATTTCGGTCCCTTTCCAATAATGTGCACAGTCATCCGACAATAAACCTCACCCTTTTGCTATTCCTTTCATAAGGGCAATCTGCATCGAACATACCACAAGAAATGAACAATCATGTATCCCCATATAAAAAACTCCCCACGTGAAGGTGATGATCTAGTGAGCAATTGAATAAGCAACTGAATAGGCGTAATTATGACAGATCCCAATAGTAATGTCACAGCCTGATAGACTCGAAACCTTTTAGCGAATTTCATTGCGCCCCTTCTTCCAGCTAAACGAAACAAACACATAAAAGATAGCAAAACCGCATGAAACCAAATGCTCACCTTAACATGCCTATATCCACCACCAAAGAAAAAAACCGGGATAAAATCTGGTTGAAACCGTGACTAGATCACGTCGTTGGTCACAAACAACCTGCGATTGGGTTCCATCCAAGGTCACAAACAACCCGGGATTGGCTTCCACCCAAGCCTCACAAGTACTTCACTTTACAATTCAAAAAACACTCTAACATATCAAAAACCTGCACCGGAAATGCAATCAATAACGGCTTACAAGCAAGCAAATCAACAATTCTTGTATATCGCAGAAATGCACCTTCCAGTTGAATGTCTTAATCGTCCTTCTTGCTGTAAGTTGCTCCGAACAAAGTCACTCCGGCCACAAGCGCTGTCACGGTAAAAAATTGTGCGATGATACGATAGCTGCAAGAAATAACTGAAGTTTAGACTCATTAATGCTTATATCACATTTGTGAGTGCTGACCGACGACCTCCCCACAATAGCAATCCCATTTCCCGTGACTTTATGTGCATATCCGATCTCCCTGCCTAAAACCTTCGACCCCTAGGCTTGAGGAAGGATCGAAGCAGCCATGAATGTTAATGTGAAACAGAACGTAGCGAACTTTACCACCAAAGATGAATAAAGAGTACAACGTGGTAAAATAAGTATACATTATAAAGTGAAATATAGCCGAATTGCTAACGTTGCAAATGGAAACCAAATTAAAGACAATTTCTTGAAAGCATCTGGTTTACCTCTCCCCTCCTGCTGTAAGATTAATGACGTAATGTACTGCAAAGTTACAGCAAAATCAACAAAATAAACTAATGTGATGGATTTAAGGTAGATCACAAGTCGGACATCACCTATCACAACGACCAACGGCACCAGCCAAACCTAACGACATTCTTTGCTTCAGTACTCCGATAAGCAATATTGACATCACCGCATAACATGAGTGAAAAACGATGGAAAGGCACACCAACTCAACGAGTCTATCTGGATGCGCAACAACCTTAAGCCCATCACCGATGACAGCTATCGGGTGAACGAAGTGTATTTTATGTTCTGTGCAAAGCGCCATCTCTGACACCGACATGCATCAAACTTTGCCCACATAGAGAGTAGATAATGCCCACTGCAGTAAGCCATATCACATCCCTCACACCTAATAACATGAATGAGGACGACGGTAATAGCTGAGCGCAACGACGGCCCTAGTGGGAACGACAGAAGAAAAACAAGACACATAACAACTTCAACTTCTCGCAACAATTGAAGAATGTGGTCCCTTCAGCTACTGTGCCCCCCCCCCCCC
>JAARMF010000002.1:231884-242013 GCA_022844705.1 Toxascaris leonina | reverse complement strand
CCCCCCCCCCCCCCCCCCCCCCCCCCCCCCCCCCCCCCCCCCCCCCCCCCCCCCACACTGAGGCTTCATTTTTGATTATGTGACTTGCAGAGTTGGATTGATGAATATTCTAAACGATCAGCGAGGTGGAATCTATAAAAAGTTTGTTATGGTGAGATGGAAGATGCTGCAGAAGTTTTTTGAAATACTGACCACAGAGATCTAAAAATCTGACCGAAATGCTGAGAGAAACTAATAAATATTAAAAGCGACATGGAGGAAGATCTAAAGAATGCCAATGGCCTCCTTAAAATAGGAAAAGACTTCGAAAATTCCCCCAAACCCGATGCCTTTCTCCTGATATGACCATCGATCTTTACCTGATTGAAATGTCTGCCACCATAAACTCTTTTTGTGAATATTTATTTAAACTCCTTATCCTCTATCAAGTGGATCACGATGGTGACGGATATCGAAGATATGAAAACCAACGAGGCATCGTTTTATTTGATTGATGATTGTATCTATTCAGACAGTCACAATGATGGATAAACACATCTTACAGAAAGATTAATAGAAGCTGAGAACGACACTATTATGTGAAGGGTTGAGATGCTTCGAGATGAGCAAATTGAGGTAATATCCGATGCAATGAGTTGGTTTGCCATTCATTTATATATTTTCATATAAATCATCGAATGAGTTTTAGTAGGCGATTCTAGATTTTTATACACAAATAAATAAGTAATCAAAAAGTGAAATAAATTGACGATTCAAATAATTACCGCATTTGGTGCAGTTGAGGATTTAGCCGTAAGAATAAGGCTACGCTTGAGAACTGCGCGCTCCACTGACGCAAAAAGATGTGCTCTGCCCAACATGATGCACTCCTGTAACAATTTGAAAGGATTTAACTGATAGTACCGAATAGATCGAAACATACGAACATTGGATAGTAATTTGATGAATGAAGCTCTTGAACTACTTAAACATTGAATTACACAGAATACACCACTCATAATGGAGCACATCATAGCATATGCAAATTGAGACAACTAAAACGGTCATTGCTGAATTTTTTAGACGGCGGCAAGGCAAAAGCTCGAAGATGAACTCTCAATTCGATAATACAAGCTTCCGGGTCATAAAATGGAAATGCTGATTATATTTTTTAAAAAATGTCAATATTGAAGAAAGAGTGGTTCGTTATCGCACAGAGATCGAAGAAGAGAAAATTAATGCTGTGCTATCATAACAGTTTTACTGTGCTATAATTTTTAGTGGTTTCATCAAGTTTAAACTAATAATAGCACTAAATAAAACTGAGTGAATTCTCATCGAAATCTCCGATACTGCCTCTCGGGTTCTTGCCTACACCACTATTGCAGTAATACATCGCCTTTCGTAACGTATTTCTAGAACTTTCAGCAGGCATTGTGAAATCTGCTGCAAAATATTCGGCTTACAATCAATTGGAATATCGTCCATTCGGCTACATCCTCATCTTTCATTTCACAAAGGCTATTAGGTGAATAGACTGCTGCATAGGCTGCCTACGTGGCTACGAATTGCCCATGCTTGGAGCTAATTCCATCGGAGGACAGTTGAGCAGCAAAACTTTTGTTCTGATGAGCCGTTTAAGATCAGTCACAATTTCTCGGCCACAGACAATTAGTGACTTCTTACATTACTTAAGATCTACCCGTCTGTTGTTATGTGTTTCGTTCGACAATTTTAGCGGATGTGCCACATACTTAATGTTCTATAGTTTGTGACGAAGTGAATGACTTTGCACGACGTGAGACTTACTATTAGTTCGATTTCTACGTGGAAAATTTTCTTTCCTCATTGTAACAAGCGAATTCTCTCCGCCTAATATCAATTAAGTTTTCCTTATAAAAAAACATCGAACCCCTTTTTAATAATAAAAGATCGACTTATTGCAATATGAGGAATGAAAAATGAGCAAAGTGGAGACCCGTTGCGAAGAAAAAAGTCACAGTAATAAGAGCGATGATCAATACTGCTCAAATTCAGCGTTTAAAGAAGCATTTCACATACGTTTGAACACATTGAAAAACTGAAAAAATAGTTTTGAATTTGTTGGAAACGTCATGAGAAAAAAAAAGTAAACTGAAGTCTGCTCGCATCGCACACAAACATTGAATATTGTGTTGTCGCTTTCTCATGTCATCGAATTTTTGAAACTCCCCTCGATATTCCTCTACATTTTTGTCTTTCCTCGATGCTTATTAGGAATGCATCGTATAAATGACTCGAACAAATTAATGTAGTAAGGACATATTCAACAGCAAATGAGCTATAAAGAGGGGAAGTGAGGGAAGGATGTGGTGGAGAGAGAGAATGGAATTGTTTTAAGAGTGCAAAAAGAAGTAAGCGCGACCTTCCCTTTGTCAACGTTTCTCAGCCGAATATTTTCGCTCAGAACGAGTGAACACATTTATCAAAAAACAAAGAAAAACTCAAAGCAATCAACATGAAATATAAAACAAATCATCACTATTTAATGTAGCGGTTTAAATGGAACGCCATATTGAGCACTTTAAACCTCACCCACATAAAGAAAGAGGAATGCAGTGAATACTGCAGCAGTCAATGTGTACTTTATAGCTGTTGTTACGGACTCTTAGAATGCCTTTTTTCTGGCCATAGTGCCGATGATCTGGCCGGCGACCGATCGTCTCAAAAACTCCCACAAAATTCGCAGTCAATACACCAATGTCCTGAACCGTCTATCTCTCTCAACAACCCCTTCAATCCACTGTTGCGATTCTTTATGACTACCGCTGAACACTTCGATCACAAAGATCTTGTCATGGAGCGATGTGACATACGTATAGAATGTGATTGTATGGTGTGCATGTAGGCTTTCAGAAGCAACGACACAAAATAAGCATAAGAGAGAAATGAAGAGTGATCTCGAGGAAGCAATATACACTGAAACGCAACCGGTTACACAAGCGAACGCATAAGCAATGAGACGATTCCACTGAGGGGAGTGATCTTCACCTGCATTATGTCACTTTCATTTCATCAATAATGAAATATGGCGTCTGGCGAGAGTTTTTTTTCTTGGTGGAGTCGACGATACATCAAAGTATAAAAACAAAATAAGTAGTAGAGGAGGTCTCGATTGCACGTCTCTTCAATCCATCTTTTACACCCCGAAAAGTCATCACTACCGAGAAATTTTCAATTTAAGCTTGAATTATTTATTCAATGGAGAAATTTACAACGTCAGATTTTTCTCACTTATTGATTGAATGGAATTGAATTAATATAAATGAACTTGAACAATTCAACGATAAAATCCCCATAAGGTAATAACACAATTTTATTGCAATGGATTCAGGATGCGATATGAACGGAATAGCAGCAAATCATAAGTCGACTATCGAATCGAATTCATCGCAGAAGAAAATGATGCGAATAGTAGTGGCAATCGTAACGAAAGATTCAATTCTACAAGTTTCAGCAATAAAAGTACAATAAACGGCAATTGTGGATCGGATGCCTCATCAATTGTGCTATCATAATCACCGAATCCCCACTAGCAATGACCATACATGATACTCATTAGCATATGGGATCCATTCATACCAACGATAGCACAACTGAGTGTAACACTTTGCGACCATAGTGAAATCGCCGTAAATCAACATGATCAAGCGACGAATCCGGCAGCTCAAAAGCGCTGATAGCCATTGCATAACAACGCGGTATTACACAGCTAATGAACAAACGCACCGCGAATAGATATATCTGCATATAGCATCGTTTCAAAGGAAATCGCCGAAATACAATAACAACGGGTTTCTTAGTATCAGAGAAAAGAAGCATGTCTATCAACGTGCATCCTTAAAATTTCCAGACAACAACAAGAAAAGGGTGGAACCGGAAATATCTCTCAAATGTCTTCAAAGAAAACTGCAAACTTTAGTGAATATATTTCTTCTTTGTACTAATGGCAATAAAAAATTCACACCAGCAGCACGAAACAACGAAAACAATGCTGAAGTACTCCATGAAACATTCGTTCGTATTGAAAAGGACGAAATAAATGTATATAGAATTTAGAAAGCCTATTGTCCGTTTGCTATGAAGTATATAATTATGACGCTCCAAATTGCATTGTAAAAGTCGACTTAATCATAGCGTACACAGTCTATAGCAACCGAGGCTTTCATCTGTAGAGTGAACGGTAGATACTGCTATGTGGCAGGCGATATGAGGAAAGCTTTACGCAGATTGTTTATGTTAGCTGCTTCAGCTTGAAATCACCCCTTTTGGATGCCCAGAAATAAATATTTGTATATAAAATTGCACTCTCAGAACGACATTAAAAAGTCCAAACAAGGGGAAAGAATTCCCATTAGGACAGTGAAAAAGATTCAGCAGCTGTGTTCGGACTGAACCGGCACCACCAACACTTGCAGCTTGATTATTCGAGAGCATCCGCTATCGCAGATAACTTCAATCATCAGAAATGTTATCAGCGAAAGATAAGCAATTCTTGCTGATGGCATCTATCGCCGATCAGCAAGAATTGCTTATCTTTCTATTTAAATATCCAGTTGCGAAAGTGCTCAAATATAACCTCCCTTGGCCATCGGACTAGAGACATCACATGACAATGACTGTACACAATCGGCTTAGCCAATAAACGACAATATAATTGATGCTCCCCTTCTTTGAAGCTCGTTTCGGTCACTAATGACGGAATATTTCCTTTGCAGTGAATTTTTAAGGGCAACAAAGTTCTTATCAGCTAACTCAACTCATCTTCTTTGGAAACGTGCTGTCAGGATGTAACCGTTTTCAAGTCGCTTCTCTGAAAATGAGCTGTTTTTGTGGGACTTTTGCAACCAACACAAAACCAGTACTCGAAAATAATTTCACAAGGAATTCGGTAACAGCATAAGGAAAAAACCACACAACGGATACATTAAAGTGAATAATTTTGATAATAGGGCCATTTGCAGTGAATAGACATTGCCTATAATTTAAACAGTGCCCAATTATAACTCAAAAGTCTAGAGACATGAATCACCATGTCATTTAGATTGTCGAAGTGTGATATGCAAATAATATACTTTTGAGGAATATAAATTACCTTGAAAGGTTTTTAGTGAATTAAGAAAACATTTCATAGAAGCTGAAAAAGTGGTTCATCAATTCAGACCAACGATGAAATCATGAGAATAATACGGGAAGCAATATATTCCACTCCATGAGATCCTCAATTCTCGGCTCTTTTCATTGTTCATATTTCATGTATGCAATAATCATCATCATAGCACAATGCTTATCATTCTCCTATCAATTATACGATATGCAGTCATCCAGTTGCATTAATGAGCAAGCATTATGCTCATATCAACATCAAACGTTTTTCTTTGCTTTGGCATCACAACCAACAAAGAATATGATTGCCGATTCAATAATGTGCTATTTTCTGATTGAATTTCGCAAAATTCGCTCTAACAGAAGAGTCTCAAAGAAGACAACAATTTCAGTTGACGAAGTTGGCTTCAAGGTGCTATTTGTGAATGACTTCAACACTTTTGCTTGTTGCAATAATATCATGATCAAAAATAAACTTTACTAGGTTAATTTACCTGCAATAATTTCATACCTGACTACTGCAAAGTACTATTTTAAACATTCATTCATTCATTCAAATTGCTTTATTTAACCATAAAGAAATATACAATAGTATGTGGAGAGATTGACGATATTCAAAAATGAAAACATTTAAGTATCGCGAACGTGGTAGTGCTGAGAAAAGGTTGAATCCAGATGATACACATATTAACAGCATACTGGCTGGTCATCTACTCCCCTCAAGGACGATAAGTCAAACTGGGCTAATTTCGCTTTAAAAACAGTGAGATCACTAGCTTCCACAATGTCAGCTGGTAGTTGATTCCATACCCGAATGACTCGAAAAGAAAACGAACTTAATGTACCCATTTTGGTCGAAAATCTACGTCGTGGCTGAAGACATCACCTATCGTGCTGGTATATCACAATTTGAGAATGAACTAAGTGAGAATAAACACCAATTCGAAAAGCCGTAAAAATAAATAAACAGTGAAGTGGAAATTGAATGTCAAAGTGCGGCTAACAGAAAAAGCTGTTTTTTCTTCAGTGTAAGTTCTAAGAACAACCATATTATTGAAGAGTTGAATAAAATTGGGCGATTTTTGTGGATTGCTGCAAAAACGTGAGTGCAGGAGGACCTCAGCTTTTCAGTAAAGGCCGACCGTTGCCCCATATGGTGATAAGCATCGCATGTCTGCCACTGCTTCCTCGGCTAATGGTAGACGAATGCCGCATAACACAGCATTGCAGCCAGCCAACACAGATGACCAACTCTACTGAGTGTGCAACTATGTAGTGATGCTTGTTGCCGGGCCCATATGGGAGGAACATTCGTGCAGATATGATCCTGCTTCGCGTTGTCTGAACCAGTTGGCTGACAAAATGCTTTCTTCTCTCTCGCACAATATTTTCCTTCCGCACACCTCTGATACGCCTCTCCTTGCACAAGTCAAAATTCATTTGTTTCTCTAATCCACTCTCTTCCTCTCGACCGTCTCTATTTTCTCTCGTTCTATATCTCTCCGATATTCCCTCTTCATGCAAAAACAATCATTGTGCTCCTAGAGTGGCGATGTGACTGGCACGGAAGATGAACGTTAAAAGCGATGTTGAAAACACGGTGGAAAAAAGAAAACAAACGGTGAAACGTGCAAAATGTGATTGTGCAATATGAGCTTTTGTTTTCCGCACACCTGACTAACCACTTCCAAACGTTATCAAAAAAACATCAAATATGCCATACAATATTCTCATCTTTCCGGTGTGCCAATCGTTCGCATTAACCTTTTGCAAACGATCTTTTTCTTTCTAATCCGACGATTTCGAAGTGAAGATCCGGCTGGTACAAAGAGGAGCCAATTTTTTTTAGCTCATTTGAACTCGTTTTTAAGGTGATGGTTCGGCGTCTAGGATTGCACGGGAGGTCATCATATACTCGCGAGGCTTCGCCACCCTGGTTTCAGTGTCATTCGAACAGCCAATATTCAAATCGTATCAACCTCCTTGAAGAACTTCGGGTTTCAGTTATTCGTCAGAGGGGCATAATGAGTTGAATTTGTAAACAATCATGCTGTCGTGTCTGCAACTCTGGATATGAATGTGAACTGATACAAGAGTATAGCTCCACACAACGTTTTCCTTTTCGAGATGAGATCACTGCCGAATGCGAGCATATCTGAGTGAATATTTTCAAAGAAATTATATATTTGCACGCTGAAAAGTATCGCAGTAGGAGGCAATCTTTTGCGAAATACGTACACCAAGCATTGTAACATCACCGCGGCAAGTGTGAGGCGGAAGAGTTGCAGCGTACGATCTTGACACAACGGATTGCAACTCGATTCCACAAAGTGTCAGCATTTCAAGGACAGCGATTATCGACGTCGAGACCTCTTGAAGTAATATTGACATTGGCGGCGCTATATCGCTCAAATCCATAGATTCGGCTCCTTCAAATACATTTTATGCCTCATTATGATTATGCCTCAATGACATCTGCTAGAAGCATCAAATGAAACAAGTGCTTTAAATCAGCAAACTCTTATTGAAAAAAGTCCGAAGAAATTGTGTAACGCAATTCGGCTGATGCAATTTTGAGCGAAGCGGGGCTGCGCACCTGAAAAACGACGCCCAATTTCGAGTTCGAATCATTTTCGTCTCTCATATTTCGCACATAACGATAATTGCCTTGCAAAAAAGCATCCGACTGCACTCTGCACGTGAAAATCACATGTAACTGACGATTCACTTTGTCACGTTCATAGACAAACCGCCGAATGGCACGATCTCGGTGCAATCCATTAACAGCCTTTTATTGGGGTCCTTTTTTGTTTCAACATATTTTTATCTCAGAATCACCGAACGATAAACATAAGATTCTAAGCGGAGACTCAAAGGGAGTGCAAATATGAATCAAATAAATACTAATGTTATAGCTTATAACCTAGCTCAGCTCATCCATCCTTCTTCCATCCCTCCCCACACTCTTCATCTTCGCGTTTGATTCCATTCACTTCCGCCGTTTCCCCTTATTCATAAATTCGCTGATTATATAAAGTCTCAAAAAAAAAATTGCGCTGAATACGTTCCCAAAATCGCGGCGAATCGAAATTGTGAAAATTAATGCGTTATTCGAGGCATTCAAAAGAGAAGCATCTGTGAAATGTTTCAATCCCATCGGTTTTTCATATAGACAAACCTTACAATGTGATTGACGGGGCAATAAATGCCAACCATTATGGATTATTTCGCATAGCTGATTTTTTGTGGCATAAAGGATTCTCTTGAAATTGTTTCTTTCGAGTCTTTATGGTGGAGCACCTTTGTTGTAATATCATTATAGGAACGTAATGAGTACAACGGCGTTTGTTAATTATTATTAGCTGCTTACAAGTTAAAGCTGAAAATTGCGGTCATGATCTATCAATGAACTGATTCACCTTCCGATATGTCAATATCAGTTTCCGGTTGAAATCAGCAGTATCGAGAGGAGTTTTCGATTCCAGTGAGAGAAATTGAAATTTTCTAAGCTCAACATAGATCAATGAGAAGATGGAGACGAGGAGGAAGGAAGAGTGATGCAACGGACAAAGGCTTATAAGTCGACTAAGCTGGCGAGCAATACTGCAGAGTGATCACAAAGTTGATAAAGTAAACAACGCTGAGGCGAAACGCAGTTAAGTATTTGGTCCTACAGAAAAAAGGAATGCACTAGATTTTGGTGCTAAGGAACTTGTATATGAATTTGCTATCGGCAAATTAAGTCTCTTTATCCATTTCTTCCGCCGAGTCTCAAATTAGTGGAATATAATAGGTCAATTCGCCTCGAACGATTTGTCAATCATTAGCCATACGGCATTCCTTAGTTTTCGTATGAGATTGCCGTAATTTATTTCCGTGACCGAAATTGCATCATTAGAAACCTGTTGAATGAAGGGGATGGGGAGTGGATTTTGTGTTCAACTTCGCTTTTTCCGTAGGAGCCGTGAAGGATGGATGCGAATCTCGCTGAACAACACGTTCCTATTCGTCTTGTTGAAAGCTTTCATCAAAATTCTATCCAACATCCGGTTTCCAGTACTCTATTAGCACTCAGAAGATTGTTAGCTGTTTAGTTCTGCAGAAAGAAAAATCAATCATCTGTGCGGAGGTCAGATCTATTGCTGTAGTAATTAGAGCAGTTTCTCCGCATAAAATTAGCTTTTCGAAGGAAATTTTGTGTTCTATGAGTAAAACGTTCTTCCGGCATTTAACATCTGAAGAGCAGCTGATTAAACCCCAATCAGCTTGCCAATTTTGCATTTGTCAACTAAATATCAATGATTGTTAGATGCTGTCTGATTGCGCATAATAACTCATCAAACAGTGTAATGCCACGATGACATATTTCCCCTTGAGAGGTTAAATGCAACGAAATATTCGCAGCAACAATTATGAGCGTTTCTCAAAGTGCAAAACAATTGCAATTTCTCGACATACCAACAGTAACTCCATCTTCACCATATTTCAGGTAAAAGAGAGATGGCGAGGGGCATTTATCCCGACAATCACCGATCGCTGTGATTGGTGATAGAATCGACATATCGCTTAAACACAATGCAAAAATGCCGTGAATAGATGTAGCGCAGTGTTAAGCGAATATGACTGCAGCAGATAAGGAAATGCCTATTAAGGAATGCATATATGGCCATTGTACAAGTTCTTTGGATATGAACATTCCTTGATTTTGGGCATTTGTTGTTTGAATTATTTTGATTTGTTAGGGTTTGAAACGATCAATTAGAAAAGATTATAGACAATTACAAATTTAATTCCTTTATACATCGCATTAAAAAATTATATTTATGTGATCTTTATCGAATGTTTCGCAGATCGTCTATCATTTTGTCATTCTCTTTCTGCTTTTTATGCTTTCTCTGTCGAAAATCTGATAAATGCGCATTATTCGTTGGTGTTTTTATTATCTATCATAGAGTCGGTGCTCTGAGTTTTAATCTAAATTCTTCATTTATTCATATTCCTTCAA
>JAARMF010000002.1:194182-229013 GCA_022844705.1 Toxascaris leonina | reverse complement strand
GGGGGGGGGGGGGGGGGGGGGAGGGGAGCAGGGAGAGGAGGAGAGCTTGGGGAATCGATTCATAAGTTGCTGGCCAATGCAAATCACTGACGGATTGTGTTACTGGCCTCGCAGTTTTTCTTGAAATTGTGACCAACCTCCTTCCTAAATATGTCTTCATATAGGTTGATTCGGTATGCCGTGGGTGTTATCAGACCTTCCGCTCTCCCTCCCAAAGACAAAATAGGAAATGGATGAGAGGAATTCGGCATGGTATTGTTTTGCATTCCAGCCAACGAAGTTAGCAAAATATAGAGATAACCAAAGTAGTGACAAAATATTCTGATAGCAATTGATAAACTGAAAGACAACAGTACATTGTTAAATTCAAGAATCCTTTGAGGGGTAAAAGCCTTTTCATACGATAATGAAAGCTGGAAAGGCTGAGGGTGGCAAGTCACTGGCAAGTCACCCTATGGCGCAAATTGAAGCATAAAATTTCATCGTTTTTGCTTCGTTCATTCGCGAATTGCAGCCGTCGGACAGACAAACGGACCGACGTGCATTGCATGTGACCGTTGGCATCGCAAAACTGCATTAGTACGGAAATGTTGCAAAAACTTGCAGTGCCATATTGATGAAAACTTAGAGCATTGGCCGTTTGATGGGTTCTTTAAATTTGCTATCATGTATGAGATGTTTTCGCGTGCTCCCATGAACTGAGATCCTTGCCGTATGAGACAAATGAGTCCACATCTGTGCCGAGACACTTGTTTGGTTGAAAAAAAGAAGGGATCTTAGATCCACTTAATTTCCTATAAATCACTTTCATCAGCACATCAGTACACGCAATTTGCGTCGATTAAGTGACCCGAACAACCTCTGCGAATATAGCCGTTGGCGTTGATGAATTATGCTCTAGGGACGCCTACAAATAGCCAACGAAGAGGATCAGTGAGCTTCTGCACCTTTGCACAACAAATAACGGCAACGTTAATCAGCTTCGTGGAAGGCTGTGCTGGCAAACACCGCAAAAATGTCAATTTCACACATCAAAGTTTTTGATGCTGTTTATGGCCAGAAGAATTTGTTTTCTTTTGGCTCTTCAATTGGATCCATTAAACCTAGTTCTTAATTCAATCTCGACGGTGAAAACAATCCGATCAGGAAATAAGATCAATTGACTTCATCTAATGTCAAGGATGGAATGTAGAGTAATTAATTCTCTCAAAGCTAATCTGTCATGAGGTTTTCCGCTCAAAATTTGTTCAGTTCGATTCGAATCGAACATCGGAACACTCACTCACACACGCACACGCATCTATGTTTCCTCGAATCGCTCAGTTAACAAGATATTGCAGTCCTAATTCGATCCAGCTTAAGCAAGACACTTAGCAGATTG
This sequence comes from Toxascaris leonina, assembly GCA_022844705.1. Classification (NCBI taxonomy): domain Eukaryota; kingdom Metazoa; phylum Nematoda; class Chromadorea; order Rhabditida; family Ascarididae; genus Toxascaris; species Toxascaris leonina. Next base: position 227,632 of record JAARMF010000002.1, on the reverse strand, counting down.
CTTTATATCTCATGGGTGATCGTTAGCGACTAATGGATGTTAAAGTGCCACCGAGAGAAATCGTCATTCAAAACTTCGAATTTCAGTTCATTTTAGTAGTCGCCGCTGATGTCGGAGGTGAACATTTCCTGAACGATGGCAATCCCTTTCTCGGTTCGATTTCTTCTCTGTTTTTTTCACATATCTGTCACATTACATGCATTTATATAACTAGTTGAAATATATGAGGGCGTTTTAAATCTTTGATGGAATGTGACCTTCAGTGGCGGGTATATAGAAAGTACATTCAGATATAAGAATGGTTCTAAAGTTGCATCATTTATTGCGTTTTTTGTCCGTTGAGAAAAGAGAATTCACCCAGTTCATGCTAATTAAGCCACTAACACAGCTATCTGCCTTGGTAGACAGTTGAAATCTGGATATTCCATCGATGGGATGTAAATTCTTTTTCTTTGGTGAGGGCAGGGAAGAATAAAGCGAATAAACATTGCGCCCCCTCCCTCCTTTCCCATCCACCACCTAGCTTTCATTTAGCTTGCTAGTGTTATAAATGTGCACCGTTTTTGTGAGGGTTATCCTCGAAATTATGATCTCATGGTGTTCATTTTGCTTTTTATTATAGATTTGTTTTCTCCATTTGTCCTGTCATCTACTAGGTGATATGTCGTTTATGTGAGGTGATCTTGTTATGTTTATCAATGAACTTACCAACCTTTTAAATGCAGCAATTGCAAAGAAATGTTACAACGAGAGCTTATTTGAGTTAGCTAACTCCGCTTTGCCCACTATATCCAACACAGCTTGCATCCATCGCTAATGCCCGTGCAAAGCAATCGTTGCTGAATGCACGTGCCCATCCCGTGCACTCAGCGATAGCATTGATGAATTTAGCTATGTAGCAAAGAACACTCACTCATGGTCGCTATTTTTGGACCTTTGCGACGTGCAGCATTTCATGCGTCCTTACAAGAAGCAGTTGTCACCATCTAAGGAAAGAACCGAAAGCAACTAAAGCGAAGGATTAGAATACGGAGAAGGAGTGAGGGAAGTCTGGAATTTCATACTTTTCAGAGTTATGAGCTTTAATTACCAAAATATTTTAATGGCAATCGGTTTATCCAAGCAGTTGGTTTGTTTGAGAAATTTGAGAGGAAAGAGCAAAATATTCAAGTGCTATGGCTTTATTTGGCATTTTTCTCGAAAGTCTCTAGAACCTCTCCGCCTGAAACAAATATGGAATGGATAGTTCAGAATTTAATTAAACTGAACATTAGACCTTACTGCAATGCAGACTTGCATGTGAGTAAACGTGAAGATGCGCTTAAAAGCTTTCTTGAATGAGCCTAAGCGAAGCACTGGATGGCACCTTCACTGAGAGCAAAGTGTTGGCAGCGAATGATGGCACAATTTGTCAAAGTGCGAAGAACAGTCGTACTAAACTCTAAATTATGGCTTTTGAAGGTTTTCTTTAATCCTCTTAATGAAAATAGCAAATACTGAAATTGTTTCTAACAAATCTTGTGTAATGTCATCCAAGTCGATTGGAGAGACGATGTTTATAGACTAAATAAGGCCTCACGCGATTTGTATTCTGCAAAATTACATAGCTCTAAGTGGTGAATATCCTTATGTGGCTATTACACAGGATTTGAGCAATAAGACACTTCACAAAGATCTAATCAGGTTGGATTCGATATGATAAATCCAAAAGGAAATTTGATGCAGCAACATCTATTCCTCTTCTCTTTTAAATGAGTTTTATTTCAAAGCAATTTTTCACGATTTCTCATCAAGCAAATCTATATATATGCACGTTGCTTGTGCAAATAAACCACAAGTAAACGCCACATTCCGGCTTTTCTTTTCGACGATTTTCTGCACAATTTCATCATTGCGGAAGCTAGAGGGCAGCTTCGCTCACTTAAGCTATCGCAATATGCTCGTTGTCCACCGCACCTACTGGAATGAGTTTCTCTAGCAAAGTGAAGTTAATGCGAAGAATAAATCTTAAAAAGCAACTATAAAAGTTGAGCATAAGATTTGTTTTATATTAGACATATTAATATAGCATCAACCTCGTCCGTATAGTTGATTGGAAAGCGCTAAACACCCGAAAATGCTTTCATAGAGAAGAATTACAAGTAGCCGATAGTCGGCAATCGTTTTCATTATTTCCACTTATTCGAATCAAAACTTCGCATATAATTCATTACGCATTCATAAATCACTGTAATTCTCTATGCACAATATCACGATATCCCTCGAAATGGAGTTTCACCTTTTTTCAATAATGGAATCGATAATGAAATGCAAATATTCTCTAAGAAATTATGAATTCGAACTTCTCTATTGCGTCATTAAAGGTGTCGGGGATCCATTTTGAATGAGTTTGCTATAAAGCGTCGCATCAACGATCGTTGTCGTGAAGAATAAAATCGTCGATTATTGCAGTTAAACGATGCGTAAAGCCTATGAAATTAGTGAAACATACTCGGCATGAGAATAATATATATGACAGCTATATGTTAATTGCAATAAGATGTCATGGAGGTGAATCATATGCAGCTTCAATTTTGTGGTTCATTTAGTTTCGTATAGTTTCGTATTCGCCATATTTTAACCGAAAAATAAGCGTAATAATTGTTTTGGTGACTTATCACCGAAGTGCTGCTCTCTTTTCTCACTTTTAACAACTTTTAACAACAACAATTCGTGATTAGGAAGTGATGGGGAGCGGAGGGGGGAGGGGGAGGAGAAGGGGGGAGGGGAGAGGGGAGAGAGGGGGAGGGGTAGGGGAGAGAGAGAGGGATGTCATCATCAGCAGAGCATAGTGTAGAGCTAAAAAGTACGATTTGCAAAGAGATAATTGTTGCTCATATTATTTAACAAATGTGGTGACAAGTTGACATCAAAAGAATCGATGTGTTTTCAATCGCCATTCGCCAATATTCTTTATGGACGATTTGGATAGTTTCGAAGGGAATTCATTTTAACCAACGAAGAGAAACGTCATTCCACCAACAAAAAAGTTTCTTTCAGCTGAAGTTCGATTTGAAATGCTCCACTTTTGATTGGGAATAAATCCCCTTAGAGGGAACTTCGATTTTATTTCAGACATCTATAAAAATATTTTTTGTTATTTATTTTTGTAAATAAAAATTCATTGATAAGACCGCAAAAAGATGAATTGCTTCACCTTAAGTATACTTTATCAGACATAAACAATCGTCTTACCTGATTATAAAATTGCTTCACGTTATATCAAATTTATCTGAACAAACTATTGCAATGAGTGATAAGAAAGCCTACATCTCTTCGGCCAGGCGCATGTTAGTTCTTCACGTTATCGATAAGCAAATGCCCTTATCAACGAACACCTAAAATGTGATGATAACGACGCAGGTTTTTATTCTTGACTCTTTGATAGCTGATCTAATCGTCAAGGAAACTTTACAAGGCATTCGTTAAAATATCTGTTAAAGGAGCCATGCGATATTCCTGAAATTCGATAGAAATTAGGGAAAAGTGAGTTGCGGAAACCAGATAAGACTGTGGAAAGTGCAGAGTGAAAAAAGGTGAGAAGAAAAAAGCAAAAAAGTGATAAGAAAAAGTACCCTTTCGATGAACTGCAAGGAAGCGATCGGTGCTCCCACGATCTCGTCACTGGGTCCTCGCTGATAATAGAAAGCAATGTACTGTGAAGTAAATTCGAATGCAGTGTTTCAGCATATCTCTCACACTCAGTAGCTCCTACACGTCTTGCTTATTTCAATCAGTGGTCATAAAATTCATCTAGTCAGATCATTTTCCCTCCAATCTTATCACTTTCAAGCTCAGATCTATGAGTGGCTAGTGCGAAAAAGAAACCGATGAAATCAGGGAATCATTCATTCATCTTTTTGATTCACTTTTGCAGAATATCCTCGTACATGACTCTGATGCATGCAAACTTTTGAAAAACATTTCTTCCACTGTCTGAGAAAGCTTTCATCGCCATAACCCTCCGCATAGCGCATCATTTTGAAACATAAACGTCGAACTGCAGGCACTGCACAAATGCTGGCAAGCCTGCCGTGATTTCGATCGTCATGAGATCGCTCGACTCTAATCTCGGTGAATCCAACCTGTTAGGCTTATCCAAGAGCACCTCTCTACTAGTTGTTCCAAGTGCCACCATCAAATCAAGTATATTGGTTCGGTCCGGTGCATATTACCGATAGGAAAGTGCTCAAGCCATAAGTAAAAGCGTGGCAGCCATATGAGCAAATGATTTTGCGAGCCAACTTCAAGAACGCGGCTTTAAAATGATGCTTACTTCCGTTCCTGACATAAAGACGATGCCTCCACTGCTAAAAGCGAAAGGTAGCAAATTAAACAGCATCTGAGACCACCGAAAGATGGCAATGTTCAGACAAGCTCACGCTTGATGGCCCTCAACATAGGCCGCTCTATCTCCCGATTGGCACGTCAATATTCCGGAGCACTAATTCTGTGCCACAAATTCAAAAAACACTTGCAAAATATTCTCGTCCATCGAATATTGGCACATCGTTGATCTGTAAAACGGTATATGCCGAAGGAAGTGGAACACTGCAGAATGTTATCCATCAAGTTAGTTATCGCAGTCGATTGCCTCTTAAACGGATCTTTTATTAGCAATAAGCAATGAGAAAAAGTTACTTCAGTGAAGACCAGCACTGTTTCAAAGGAAGCTACATCAATTCGCGTTTCAATAAACTAGGAAATAGAGGAGCAAACGCTCAAGGTCTGATAGCTGAGCGCGAGAGTCTTATATGGCTGAGTGCCCACACATCGACGACTTTATGTCAAGATTGCGTAAGACGTCGGCTTCTTCATTGAGCTCGACCTCAGATCTTGCTTCGATATGCCAATGACCCACCATCCAGAGTAAGAGCCCACATTGGAATCTTCCATCAGTAAAACGCTGGAAATGTAGAGGTACTTAGGATTCTTCAATTAGTTTGTCGGCTGCTTTTAAATTTCATTTTCTTTCGTTTGTTTCGCAACCTTTTCTCGTCCTTTTTCTTTTTCTGCCATCATCCTCATCTCTACTCCTCGTAATTTCTTTGAATTCGATCAGCTACCATTCACGCTAACTTCCATAAGCTACCAACTTCTTCGCTAAACTTTTATTGCACGATTGTCCAGGAGTTAGTCTTGGTCGCACCCGTTGTATTCGTCCATCAATAACAATGTCAACTTATCGCTATTGGCAAATGATCGCATTATCCGACAAGAACAAGTACGGAAGGAGTGCTGGAGGAGCTGCCGTGATATGTGCTTTGTCGTTCTGCATAAATTAACAGCGAAAAAGCAAACTATCCAACATGTTGCCTTCACAGTTGAAATGTACCACGTCGTCGATGTGAAATGAAAGTCCGATCGATAGAAAATGGATACAGATTGTTTGGCATTTTTGAATATCAATAGTTGCTTTGAGTTTAACGTGTAAGCTAAAATAAAGTGTACTAGATCATCCTACCGTGCGAATGACTTCCATCGAAATCTCGTAACTGCAGTTTGAGTGCTTCTCGAGCAAACACCGAAAGTCGCTTAACACACTGCATAAAAGTTGTTCATCAAAGCGCATAAAACACAACTCACCTAAGGGAATAACTAATTCGACATACAAAAGAGTTGTAATAATCGATGCAGAGAAATGCTCATTTTTCAAAGAAACCTCACCATCATCGAACAGTATTTAACAGAGCAACTGCCATTCACATTCCTATGGGTGCATGCCCATCGTTAACGCAGTGGTACTGTTCGAGTTGGGTGCTCTTTGATGGCAGAGCATTGCATGCATAGCTCATCGACACTACCTGGAAAGGCACAATGTGCTCAAAGATGACATGTTCAGCGTGCCGACACGGCACACTGCACATTTTCACAGTTTTATGTTGCTTTCTGCACTTGTTTCCTATCCTTCTTCGATGCTGTCCTTTCATCTTCAACACTCATTACTATCATAATAGCAGGGGAAACCAGCCACCTTTCAAGTGTACTTCCCAGTGAGCTCTCTAATGATATTTAGAAACCATGTTGTGCCACCTATAATATATATCCATGGTTATTTAATGTTCTGCAGCTCAGGAAAGATTAATAGCACATGTATTTGCACACATAGAATCATAGTTAAAAAACACGTCTGAAAGAAAGGTTGATCTCAATTTTCTTTGTATTTTCATGTTGTCTCGTTGTGAAGTAACATAGAATGAGGAATGTTTTATTGCAAATTGGGCTAATAATGAATTGCAACATAAAATTGCAATATTGCAACATTGCAATACAAGCTGCAATGTTAGCAATAACTTCCTACTGAAGTGCTTTTCACCTGCAGAATATTTTCGTTCTTTGAAGTGAAGTGGTGTTGAGGCAATCGGCTATTTAGAAAGATATATGAGGTTATGATCTTTGGTTGTTTGCATTAATAACTTCTTAATCTGCCCCGCACATCTGTAACTTACTTCTGAGTAATGTGCAAACAAATATTTCAATTCCAAATGCATGATAGGTGAGAATTTATAAGCTTTTTTCAGATAAGTATAGAGAACACGTAATTTAATCTGATAAAAAATTCATATCCCGAGGTCAAAGGTCAAAATGTTAGTCATTTGTCCGAGACGGCATATTTTTTAAGGGTCTAGAAATGCAACGAGCAATAGCGCTTCGTATTCGGCGGTGTTCAGAAGTGATACGTTCAATGAGTACGATGGATCAACTGCGGGTTATAGGCGTTGAATTGGATCAAGGATCGATTGATTCACAACGTATTCGTATCGACTACACTAAAGGTCAGTTAACGATTCCACTAGTCGACTCAGTTGGTTGAGACCAAAGGAAAATACACCAATAATCAGGAATATTCTTCGATTGTAGAGAGAGAGGAATGAGCAATTCAGTGCTGTGGTGATGGCTGAAGAGTGCGATGATTTAATTTTTCGTTGATTCCAACGTTGACCTTTCCTTATCTACAATTTTGTTATTTTTGAGGGCATTCGTAACATTAACGTTAAATATATGTGTTATTTCTCTTCTCTTTATTTGTATATCTTCAGAAAGGGAGAGAGAGAAGACGTCTATGAAAATTACGTAATGCTCTAGTGATGATGAGAATAAAAAGGAGCTTTGTAGTCAGGGAACTAATAAAACGATTTGCTGTGAATTTTTTCAACTAAACGAAAGAAAATTTAGAAATCGCAGAAAGATTCAACGAATCCGTTCCCGTCAAGTTTGAATGCGAGAGCTGACCCTAAGAGATCTTCCGTACCTCCCTTTTTTCTCTTTTTTTTTTTGAAAATAAATAATATCGGAGCATTTTGAGGTGCACGTGATGGTACGCGACGAATACACGTGCCGTTGGTTTGGTTTCGAGATCACAGCCGTGATCCATCATCCTATAATTGCACAACTAATCAACGCAAATCCGATTTAACGAGCATATTTGAGCTCTCTCAATTGGCATCTATCAAGTGAAGTTTGATTTTTCCATTATCATTCGCATTCATTTCAGAAAAAATCTTTTGTGTTGTTTTAAGGGAAAGCTATTCTTAGACAGTGCACTCCAAAGTGCTGTTACATTATAGATGGTCTATTCTAAAGGTCGATTGCATCGAGACAACATCACCTATTTTGGAAATTCACTTAATTTGCGTTGAAGGAACATATGGATTCAGAGGTCTCCTCTAGTCGTTCATGGTAGACTTAACCTAAACTGCAAACATTTTTTGTAATGTCTTGAAGCAATTGTTCGAGCTAAAAGCCGAAAAATAAGCCCTTATGAACATCGGAAATATGATTGCGGTAATGCACAAATTGCATATGAGTTCCACAAGGAAGGAGCCTCGATTAGCAGCGATAACTGCAACAAGATGAGTATCCTTATCAAATAAGGGAGAAATGTTTCGCATATGGAATAGACGAAAGGGTCACCTTATGTAAATGAGCTGCTTTGAAGCTCTTGATAACATAGACGGCATCGTTTAGATTGCTTTGATGATGGGGTCAATATTTGCTGCAATCGCTATTTCATTACTGAGAACGAGTAGATTGCGACGGCTTAATATTGCGCTGTACAAACACATCTTTATTTGCATTGATATTTGCTGTAGTCTCATTTCAGTCGCAAAAACTTGAAAGTGGTCTCGACCTTCAGGCAACAAAGTGCTAACTTGTGTGCCTATGAAGGGCATGAACTCTGAAACTCACACTTCGTGATGTACTCAGTCATGCATCTATTTCTTTACTTTCCTGTTTGTAGTCTCTTTATTTGCACAGCGGAAATTACTTTGCTACTTGGCTTTTATATTGCTCAGCTTCGTATAATTTTGCCATAGTATCACTGCATAGCACGGTTTGTTGCCATTGCACACTAAAGAATTTGGTAGAGCACTACAAGGAGTTGGAATGCCTATGCATGTATACTTCTCCGTGAGAATGACGACAATCGCGATTTATCACCACCACTGCCTAACACAGCGAATCGCTTTCGGGTCTAAGCGACGAGACAGACATCCACTCATAAGTTTTACTGATTGAAATCTGTTTGTAGAGATGCTGTGCATTATGATTCGGAGAGGCGCCTTCTACGAATTTGTTGGAAGGATGGGATACAGAGTGAATTCGCAGCAAACGATCTCTTGACTTGGAGTATTCGAGAAGAAGTAAGTCAAGTTCGAATTGCTGACCAATGCAATGCGCAATTCAAAAAACTTACATACCCCTTAAATGGTTGTCAACGAATAGAGTTATCTTCCGGCTGCGTACTGCCTTTCAGCAATTTACTCAAAATACCTGAGACTAGCAGTGAGGGGACGGAGGTAGAAAGGCGTTGGGATGGGATCCCTTTCTAAGATTTTGCGCCAACCCTCTGCGCCTGCTCTTTCGCGATTTCACTTGGCCATCCTTGGAATTCTCCACCTTTTTTTCAGCGGAAAGTGATTTTCAAGTTAGACACAATGGACCCATCTGCCATTGTCTTCTCATTACCTGTTTTGCTTTCTATGGGAGATTACTCATCCCGCTAGAATCTTTTGGCAGGTTGCTTTGCCATCACCGCAACCCTAAAGCCGGCAAATAACAATGCAAATGCATGAGGATCTTTTTTTCTTGTCGTTGTTGCCAATCACGCCATCGAACAGACGCGTCAGGGTATTTGTCGCTCTACGCTTGCAACATAAAAGCTTAACATTAAATAGTCCTAGTATGCCCTTGCAGGGTTATTATAAATGCTTCAGTTGGCACATAGCTTGGAATTTAAACACGATGATTATTTTTTGCCGTCAAGCCATCAGACATCTCATACCCCTTTTCCCAGTAATATCTCATCGCCGAAGCCAGGACTGCACATCATACTGCTGTAGTCCATAAAAGCAACAATCCTCCGCCCTCGGCGGTGCTAGCCCATCGAGATTCTTTTGTCATCCCTCACCCAGGCATTTAACACTACATTTTTTTGTGTTGATTATTGAAAATACGAGACAAAAGGAAGTTGATTACGCACAAGAGTTTGAAAATATTCACTATATGGGCTTCATTAATTTGTGACCTCGTTACTACTCTGCCTTCCTTATATAAATTTTTGTTTATGTGGCAATGTGGAGCACATCTTCAGATGAGGCTGTCCGAAAAACATTTGGAGCGGTTGAATTTCCATTCTTGTTCAGATTTTCGCCTCGGTGTGTCGTTGATTTTGTGAATTCAACAACGGAAGTGCGTTGTTCGGTGTCACCCACCCACCACTATCTACCGCTCCTTCCGTTCAAAACTGTCTCGTTTCGTATGCCTTAGGTCATATGTCCACGACACCTCGCCTCATAAATTTGCTTTGCTTAGACTCGACTCATATTTGAAGAGATGAATGGCGAAACAATTTCTTCTTCAAATGCAACGACGTCTCTTGCGATAAATTCCATTATATATGATTATTTCCTATTTGGAACTGATAAATTGTAGTTTAGATGTGTGAGGAGTCCAAGGTGATATATATCTTTGTGCGCTAAGCATGCTCATGAAGCAATAATTCCACAGTTGCTTCCTCAAGATTTTTAGTGAATCAAAAAAGGAATGCAAAGAAGCGAACAAAAGGAAAAGGATGAAAGTATAGGCCGACAAAAAACAACTATGAGAAATGTTGTTCATACAGAAATTGACTATCTCCGCCCCATATTTCCAATAAATTTGTGCGTTAAATTTATTTCGCAATTTTCATATGAACTCAATTAGCACTCTTTCAGTGGTACTCCCCAAAAGAAATTCTGAGAGCAATTGTCCATCATCTCAAATAGATATCAGGAAGGTCTGATTGATGTGGATTATCTTCCCATATGCTGAGGTATTTGAGCGACAGTCCCATTAACTTTTTTCGCGGATACTGCGATATGAGAAAATGCGAGTCATCGCTCGTTATCCTAAACAACTAAAGCAATTTCAAATTATCGCTCGCGGATGTGCCCATTATTCTAAAGAATTGATGTTATAGAGGTGCAGAAAACCACGCAATTATTACAGATCAGTGCGTTTCTGCTGGGAGGGTGCATCGACGGCTAATGGGAAATACTGTGACCTCTTCATTTCAAAAATAATACCAATAGGATATCGATGGATGTGATATGAATGAATAAACAGCCTCATTTCCCTTGTCTCGTATCAATCAGTGAGCGCATTGCAAGGCGGAACGTTGACAACAATTTGCTTCCAGAAGTGTGAGCAGAATGAAGTTCTCGAGCTGTGGGATCGGACGAATTTAACGCAAATTCCAAATATCCCACTGTAAGCTTTTCTTTTCCACGTCATATCAATAGACGAACCTTTGCTGAAATAGTCTGTCGGCGAAAAGTGTCACCAATTTCCTTGTCACCGCGAACTTGCCCTCCCCCCTTTTTCTCTTTTCTATCTGAACAGATTCTCCGTCTCGAAATCGATTCCCCTACGATCTCACTGATCATCAGTGAACGTGATCTGGTTCATTCGGACTTATCTGAGTTGTGGAAAAATCTGCAGTTATCTTTCACGAAATAGCGATCGCTGCATATTTGCTCATTTCAGCGAAGAAATCTGCTCCCATATAGCCATCATGTACTTCGATACATGGCCACATGAAGCCTTAATGGGAGGATAACATTTGCATAGAGTGTGACGATATTTATCTCGTATAATTTACTGACACTCGCAATTGACCACACCCAACGAAACTAGATTTTCTATTAAAGTGTTGCTCTTACCCTCGAGGAAGAAATAGTTCGACTACTTTCCGCTGTAGTGCTGAAATCTGTGCATAATATTTAAGTGACATTCGAAAGCAAACGCTCTGAAAAAGGACGCATAGGGGTTCCATCAGATGAGTCTCTTTGGTAGAAAGTGCAAGTTTTCTGAAAAAGTGAGGGGATAACTATGAAGTTCATCGCTTCAGACCATCCATCAATCAACTTTCAGCTCAGACTTCACACTAGAAGCATTCGCGAAAGCTTTTGTGCGATATGGTGTTGTGTCAATATCAGGCGTCGATGCAACCGATCCTCAGCGGACAAAGGAACTTTGCGAACGCGTTGCTCCTATCCATAACACATTTTATGGGGATTTCTGGATCTTCGGCAATCAACAACAAACAGACGTATGTTTCTATTTAAGTGAGAATAGAATTTTAGTTGCATTCGAAGTATCAAAACGTAGGTTTTACCTAATCTTCGAGAGGGACTACCTGGTTGCTTGATTGACACAGCTTTCAGAGAGGTCGAATCGTTGGTTAGCCTGTTCGTTCGAATTCCTTTTTGTACATTCATCTGAGCCATTCGCTATGAATCTTGCTGATAATGCTTCGAGTATGCTAAAAACTTGAGAGGAACGATTATCTGCGATATGCAAATATAGTGATTGCGTTGTGTCAATTTGCTTAGTTGTGCATACGTTCGCCAGCAAATTATACTCATATTAAATCAGCACTGAATCCATCAAATATTTTTCCAGTTGATTGATCAATTTAATTTACTTATTTAATGGGAATTCATCCATCTGACCACTGATTGTACTCGTCGATCGGCGGATTGATATTCACTTTACGTAGTCGTAAACTTTTTGTGGAATGTGTCACATCGTTGAACGCTATGATACTTGGAGAATTTTACGGAAGCTTGACGATGTACCGAAGCTTTGACATAATGCGGCTCACTCTTTGTTAGTTTACTTCGGGGATAGTCATTGACAGTCATGTTAAAGTTTCAGGAAGGCACCCATGAGGATACCGCTTATGGTTGTGAAGCAATAGGCGCCCATACTGACGGAACGTACTTCGAGCAGACTCCTGGTATTCAGGTTTGTGACCATTTGCAAGGATCGTTTCAATAGGTCAAGAGTTCGGTTGCGGGAATGGGAGAAAAAAGAGGATGGAATATTTGGCTCGTTGGCAAAGTAAAACACTACTGCTCCTGGCGTTTGATTCCATGCGATCGATTCGTGAACTCCGATTTCGCAGTGTCCGATGACAGCATTGCAAAACTTTGTCTGTATGAATCTGCCAGTGTAATAAAGTTGTCGTTTGGCAAAGGCAATTGGAATAACGAACAAAATAAAGGTTATAAGCAGATTATGAAGAAGATGAACTTTATGCATATGGTCACTGCATATGAAATATGAAATTCCAAGTTGTATTCCGTGTGATTATATTCATTAAAGAAAGCAGATCCTATATTCAATAAAAGAATTGGGGCATAAATAGGCCAAAAAGTGGAGCAAGTGTCACTTATCAACAACTGAAAATTGTTTGCGCAGGTATTCCACTGCCTTCGTCCAGCAAAGGAAGGCGGTGACACAATATTGGTGGATGGTTTCGCTGTGGCAGATAAGTTGCGTAAACAGAATGAAAGTTACTATAAGCTGCTTGCCAATATGCCCGTCGAACATCACTATCTCGAAGGTGGAGATTCACCTTTAACTGCGAAAATATATTCGCGATCCGTTGACAAGCATGTGATATCGCTGGATCGGCACGGGAATCTACGGCAGATCCGGTGAGCGTCTCTTAAGTCATGATATGTGTCAGGTATTTCTTCAAAAATACATCCGAATCTTTCAAGTTGAAAATGGTAATGAAGAAACTTTTTGTGGATGAGTGCCTTGAAATGAGATGACTCTCTACTTCCTGAAAAAAGGATTCAGCTATATCTGTAAATATGATTTGACAATTATGGCCGGTGTTTTATTTCAGCGAAGTAATTATCTTTCTTTGAAATATCATGGATCTTACTTGTCCAACATCGACATCGGAATCAGAATTTGTCAGGATTTGGATTTTGGACGGGGGGTGGAGATGGGTGGTGGGAAGGGGGCTGCATGAAGTAATTGAGCAATGTGATACTTTGCGCAGATGAAACGATGACGGGTCAAAAATTTGCATATAAATATATCTCTTGTGTGACAACTAAATGCAGCATCATAGCGAACCGATGACTTCTTAAGGAGGATCGCCTTTTTGCTTTCCGTAGCTGAGATCTTGCGCGTTACTGACAACGAACTTATAATTTTGTTTATTTTGTCCACATTTAATGTGACCGAAAACTTTTTCGTACGAGAGCGCTTATCAAGTGAATGTCTAGATGGACGGTATAGATTTTTGTTTATAAAGTGGTCGAACAAAAATTCCCATGTCAAAGGTCATACATATATGCCTGCTAGGGAATTTATCGAATAAGCTTGTTTTGAAGCTTGATTTTCATATAAATAAACTCACAGAAGTTTTGAGTTATAAGAAAAATGTTTTTGTTCTCAGATAACAATCAACGATGAACGATATGATATAAGGGCAAGACATGCATTAATTAGAGCTTTATCGATGATTGTATCATAGTTGAGCATTGCAGGTTTAATCCTTATGATCGAGCTCCGTTCGCGATCCATGGCAAGGATGCAATCCCAGCAGAAGATGTTATTGATTTTTATAAGGTGATTTTTTAAATTCACTATTTCCGAGAAGCTCGTACCATTGATTCAGATGAGAAACCCTTGATGGACGACTCTTCCCATCATTTAAAAGTGCTGCATTTCACGACTCTGTGAGATGGATATGAAATCCAGTGCTTCGCAGTGAGTTGATATAGAAGCACAAGATCAGAACTCTTTGATTTCCTCCCAACGTGGTGAGGAGGACTTGCAAATTTCAGGACTTTTTGGGAAAAATATCCGAAAGTTAGAAGGTTTGATGCCTTTCGGGGGTTTCTTTGCGTTAAACTTACTAATCACGACTTGCTGATCGTTGAAATAAGCTCACTTCTAGATGTTTTGGCTCATAATGAGCCACAAACTTTGGCGGATAACTGTAGTCGCACATGTCGATCAGAAGAAAAAACAAACATTGAGGCATGAAATTTCTCGATGTGTTGAGTGCGCTGGTCTTATGCCCATAGGGTGTTAATATGCTGACTCAATGTTACTGCTTCCTTGATCGAGCCGTCAACTTATCAAGGCGCTATCGTACTGAGCTTGTCGGGCAAACAAAGAAACAAGCAGGAACACACCCACTATGTTGTTGTTAAGAAGCAACGTGTAGGGTGATATAAGCGTAATGCTCCAGAAGTATGGGAATTCTGCAATAATCATTAGCTTAACAATGCAGCGAGAAAGGGAAGGAAAGCATGTTAATGCATGTAGGCACTCAAAAAATTAGAGGCAAAGCATAAAGAGATAAAGCCGAAAATAAAAGTGGGGCTTCATCGAGGTGAAATTGAATGCAAAGAAGAATGTGGTTAAATGCACCAAAAAACACTTCATGTGAGTAAATGTCTGAAGATTATTCTTTGCCCGATTCAAGGCATACGAGTCGTTTTCGAGGATAGCACATGATCCGAACAATGAACTGCGAGTGAGTCTCAAGCCGGGCACTGTCGTTTTTCTGGACAATTTCCGCATCCTGCATGCACGAACCGCTTTTCAGGTATTGTTGTTTCTGCAAAGCCGTTCATTCATCTTTTTCTCAGGAGTATAGATTTCCCTTTCCTCTCATTTGTCTGCTTTCTTCAAAGAATTGTTGTGATGGTTTCATGTAGGCTTCTTCCTCATGGTCGACTCACATTAGATAGATTTTTCACCGTTTAAAATCGAGGAGAGATCCTGTTGAATGAGCCAAAAAATCCTTAGATGAATTGGTGCGATATGTGATTCTGCAGCTTCGCTGGGGCGGAAGATTTTTCAGCTTGGTTGGTTTCAAAGTGCAAACCCGATCCGCATGAAATTTAAAAAAAGTTCTTAGACACAATAAAATGTCTGCAGCTCTAAAGGTATCTAAGCCAACTTGAACCTTAACGCAGAGGCATTTTTCGGTATATCCATCAAAATTCGTCGACAGATCCCAAATTAAAGCTGCTGTGGAGGTAGGTAAGTAGGCGCGTATGCGTGCAACCAACTCACAGACACGACGGGACCAACGAGGGGCAGAAGGTTAGTTTGTATCAGCGGATTAGTCTGAATATTGGAATGGTCTCCTTTATCCCTTCAGATGACACTCTTGCAAGCTACCTGCCTCTCATTAAGAACTCACCCTTCCGGCTGCACTCATCTCCAGATCTCTGGACCTGTTACCATCAAAATTGTTAGCTCACCTAAGGTCATGCAGATCGGCGGTATGTTTCAGTGTCGGTAAAACGTTTATTGCTTCAGGGTGATAGGCAAATGTGTGGTTGCTACCTATCAAGGGACAATTTCTTCGCTTTGATACGTCACCTATTACCTCAGAAGCATAAAAGTTTCATCTGAAACCATTATTTTCAATTATATGTACATGAATTCCACATCGCTCAGATTGATGAATGCATCTTGTTTGCTTGATATCTGTTGTTTTCAATAGTATTTAAGCAATAAAACCTGCTTAATTCATTGCCACTTACATACACATCTTTATAGCTCTTATAATTCTCAATGGATTGTGTATTCATTCGGTGTACTGAAATATCCGAGTGGCCTCTTCTAGAGATGAGCATGTATGCCAAAAGAAGATACGTAGTTTTCGATTCAGCATGTCATTCATAAAATGAGCGTTGGATCAGCGCGTGGTCACTCGAGGTCCAAATCAGCGGGAAACGATGAGAAATAATAAAGAGAGCAAAGTGATTAAAATAGTTCTTTGCAATATATGGGGTAAGCATGTGTAAAGTCACACATATATGCCCAACATATTGCAAAGAATATCTCCTGCAAGTACTGAAGATAATTTCCTCATCACTGAATGGCAGTCGAGTAAGATTACGATTGACAGCAGGTGGTGAAACTGCTAGTCGGTTGGCATAGAGAATGCACCTTTGCCATTGCGATGGTGCATTCCGGGAAGTGGTGGAGAGCAGGTACAATCACTGACATACCGTCACTTACATTTCCGAATGCCTTCTGGATGGTAAATGGGTCAGTTCATCATCGCCTCTCTAATGAACACGCAGCGAAGCTGGTGATGTCTGATCGCCCGCCTCCCATTATTGCAGTAATGCTTTTAACGTAGAATTTGCTTGTTTGTTTTATTTATGGCTGTTAAAGAGGCGTTTTGTCGCAACAAATAACGTCAAATTTAGTCCAATGAATATTAACCGCTCATTACTCTGATAGTTAATAGGTGCTTATATTTGGGGTGGATTTTAATGCGATCGGTGATGCAGGTATATTGGACACGGTGGTTATCAAACGGCACACCTAGCAACTTGATGCTCAGTGATAAGCAAAGTGCAATTTGATGTTTAGTGATAAGTAAAGTGCAATTTGATGTTTAGTGATAAAGTTTAGTGATAAGTAAAGTGCAATTTGATGTTTAGTGATAAAGTTTAGTGATAAGTAAAGTGCAATTTGATGTTTAGTGATAAAGTTTAGTGATAAGCAAAGTGCAATTTGATGTTTAGTGATAAAGTTTAGTGATAAGTAAAGTGCAAGGTAGGAAATGGTGAAGTGAGGCCAGCACTCACGAACGGATTGATGCGGCATGATGTATTGA
The DNA here is from genome assembly GCA_022844705.1 of Toxascaris leonina. NCBI lineage: Eukaryota > Metazoa > Nematoda > Chromadorea > Rhabditida > Ascarididae > Toxascaris > Toxascaris leonina. Next base: position 210,651 of record JAARMF010000002.1, on the reverse strand, counting down.
CGTTAACGGGATGCAATTGCTATGGTGACAATAATTATGAAACATTCAAAGGCATTTATAATCATTATTTCTCAATAAATTTGAATTCATTCATCAAACATGGAATTTCAAACTAAGCTGAAACATCGAATCGTGTTATATCGCTTGCTGTTCTATCTAAAATGAGTTCGACACCTAATTGCATGAATAAGGGACCATCGCTGTGGTGTAATGAGTGTTATATTCAGCTCGGTAGAAGGAGATCGGTAGAAAAGATTCACTACACTCTAACAAAGAGACCGTCGCAACTGAGAATGTCTTCGAGCAGTTGGTAGTAGAAGCAACATTTGAAATCTTTCAGGATTCTGAGAGACGAACCAATTCACATTTAATTCCATCCACTCTTCATCTTATTTTATTGAGTGAAGCCTTGCAATAGAAGCCAGACTCTTTCTAATAGAGTCCGAGTGCGCAGTTTAATCTAGCAATTATAAGATCGACACTGTTCACTGAGTTTGTATTCGATTAATTTAGGTCCTAAGCGAGTGAACCTGATTACAATATGGTTGATTAGTATTTATAATGCAAATTGCAAGGTGCTATGATATTGGGAGTGGGCACTGAGTGGACATTGTGGACAGTGAGCACTCCACGCAGCAGCGGAAAACGGAACAATTCAGAGAGTTTAGTTGGAGCGAAGCTCCGGTTCCATGCTCAGTTGGCAGTGAAATCTAGCACTCGATAACCATGAATCCTCAGATTACACCATCCTTTGTTGCTTTCATCCATTTCGATGCGATTATTACCTTCAAAAAAAAACGATCAACGCCGTCCTCTACGTCATTTCATTCGTAAGCAATATTCGACTGTAAAGTAAACTTCGAATAGTTCAACATAACGCTAAATCAGAGCAAATAAAATGGGATTTAGACCGGTCTCATATTGATTCGCGAAAGATATGGCCTTATATTCCGATCACTAAATTTTGCACCTGTACACGGAGCGGTTCTTATTTAATCAATTCACACAATCATATGTTAATTGATGGTAGCAAAACAGTGCGAAAATGATATGGGAGTTGCATTCATGCATGATTTTGATTGCCGTAGCGAGCATAAATGCAGCAGGATACGGGATTGACATCAACACGGTGGTACATGTAAGCGGGGAGGACGTCTCGACTGGGGTGAATATGAACGGAACGACTTGTGGATGCAATTCGAGTGACCCCAACGGTAAATCACAACTCCTCAAATTGCTACAATTGCTATATCGACAAGGCTGTGATTTCTGAGAGTTCTTATCCATCCTATTTCTACCACTTAGTCCATTTTCATCCAAATATATATGATGATAACAGTTCAGTGGGAGACAGCTGAATGTCACCGATCAATCAGTATTACTGATTATAATATTCGGAAAAAATAAGTAAGCAATCCACATCATGGTCTAAATTCTCTTCTTTGAACAGTGAGCATCTGACGGTAACAAATAAAAGAAGAGCTCGGTCATCGTCAGAGCTATTTATGTCCACCTGTCGCCTCAAGAAATAATTCTGCTATCTTTTCACCTCATTAACGTTTTATTTGTTCATCGTCAAATATAACGCAGCTGGAAAGAAAGTCGACACTCGATTGAGGAAAACGAATAAATGATGTCAAATATTGCCATCACTACAATATCACTTCAATTCATCTTCACATATGCGAGGAGTGGGATGACGTCATGAATGCTACCATTTGAGTTTTCTTGTTGATGTTGTCTTAAGATTGAGATCGTGCAAATTTTTCCTTTCCACTGAGCTGATTCTCTTTGAAGAGCTACTGAAAGAACAACAATAATGGACCATAATTTTATAAATGCGGTTCAAGCCAAAGTAGGTACACGAAACACGCTCTCATAGTGCACCATGGCGTTTCTACCCGTTCAAGTCGCACAACTTTTCAGCTGCTTGAAGGACGAAGCGCACAGTGGGGTAAGGGGGGGGGGGGGGGGGGGGGGGGGGGGAGAGGGAGGGGGCAAGAGCGAAGCCATATCCGAGACGTTGAGTAAAGTGCCGTGTTGCTCTTTCTGGTTTGTTCCTCCTTATAGCCACTCCAATGCAATCCAAATGCGACTTTTTCCGACACTCATGATGATTACTAATAGATGATATTAACAGATGATTTTTGTGCGAAATTTTGGATAGTTGCCAAGTCAGGGCTAATATTGGAATATTTTTGTGCTTGTAAGGTGCTAAAGCTCTGAATAAATATAACGGGATGGAATTTGGGATGGAATTTGAGATCATTCTGCAATTGAGTAAATATAACGATCGAATTGTGAAAATCGATAAAAATCATTTATAGACCTCTGAGAATCGATATTTTTCGTGACTGTTACGAGAAAAATATCGGTAGAAACTTGTGTGCGGTGCGAAGAGAATCGGCAAAAAAAAACAAAAAAAAAAAAAAAACAGAGCGTATCTAGAAGGAACTCAAAGCAGTGAAAAACATTTCCATGCAAAGTTTCCGAGTATTCAACAAATTTCTCTCCATTATCAGCCAGTGTTTCACCACTTTTTCTTTCCTCAGAGGAGTGAAAAATGGAAATCCTTTTGAAAAATTGTCTTTGATTTCAAAATGGTATTATATAAGCGATGCAAATTTCCTCGAAAAAATTTACTCGTATAACGTAGTTACTTCAGCATTGAAGCAACGACAATGTATAGAGCATCATAACTCACCTATCGAATCAATGAGCACAAAATAAGCGAATCAAATCAGCAAAAAACGATGCCAAAAAGCTTTCCCGATGAATCCTTCATGAGTTTTTCTCTTCAAATAGACCACCCGTATAGAACTAAACAAAATAACCAGACCAAAAAATTTACTAAAGGACGCTATTTTCTCCCGTTAACCGGTTTACTCGCATAATACTTGGTTCTTCTGCGCAACCAGCGGCTGAGGACTACTTACTCGAATACTTTGCTAAAACAAGAATATATAAAAGTTCGGGAATATCAGATCGATGATGTATGTTTCAAGAGCTGGGCATCAAACCATACCTCTGACGTTGCTCGCTCTCGACTTGTAATTCGTTGTTTTTCACATCGAAATCTCTCTGAAGAGTAGTTTGTCACTGTCCCCCCTATTCATTCACAGTGATATTCAATGCTTTTTTCTACAGATGATCTGAGCTTTCAGAAATTGATCTTCGTTTGAAAAATGTTTTACACTTTGATTGTTACAGTTATAAAACTTCAAAGCATACTGCTGTTGGAATATCGGTTCATCGTCTATGAGTCATCACTAAATCGCACCCCGAAGTCGCGAGCGTAGACAGAATGGGACAGGGCTACCCATATACCTGAAGAATTTGAGAGCTGCCGCTATGGTCGAAGTATTTTGGCGCTGCCACCAGACTTGAAGAACCTGAAGTTGTGTTTTGAGGAGGAAGGGTATCGATAATGGGAAAATAGGTGCAGATAGTCTTTGTAGGCCTGATAACAGCACATTTAAGACGATGAAGTATTGCTCAGGAAGAAGGGCGAGATTCGAAGAAGTGAATTTGGCATCTGCTTGACCCATTTCGCTCTCCGACACATTTATCTGCTGTTTGTTGAGAATGTCTATTTAGCAGTCACTATTGAAAATATGAACGGATAAACGCAAGAAAGCCTTAATAAGCTCACCTCGACCGCATCTGCCTCACTTTCGTTCTCGGCGATTTCCGCAAATTCTATGGGCATAATCAGCTTTTGCAAGCTGGGATGCAATCGATACTGTGGAAGAAGAACATCTGTAAATGCATTTCTGCATTATGAGATTTTTAGATACATGCTATGATAACACCTCTCAATGGTGGTTTCTCAACATTAATGCCGCTATGAGATAATATAGCCATAGCGAAATTCCGATGGACATAACCGCTCTTTGGAACAAGTCATGGGGCATCCCGAGACTTGCACACCCTCCTCCTGCTTGGGATCTCACGCAATCAGCTGCTGTCTCAAAATCCCACCATTCTCAGCTGTGTCCACTATGACGTCTTTCGCCTTTTTCCGTAATGAAGTAACTACAAGAAAATTACCGATTGGTCAAAACATAATTCGCAATCGTCTTTCTTCAAAGAAAAAAAAAACGTGAGAAGAACACTCCGATTTGCGCAACGATTACTCGTAAGCTCACCGAGAGAAGCAAGAGTCGAAATTGATCTCCCAGTTTACCAAAAAATGATGTCCGCATCCACGAACAGTCTGCCCGAACCGTCCGGTCATTCAGTGATGCATTTTCTCCTATTATTCCTAAGCAATTTTTATTGAAGTAATGAACGAAGTAAAGAGTGAGCAATAAAACGAGAAATTTTGTCTTTAAAATACCACTGTAGTTCTCTACTGATTGGCATTATGCCAATAATTGTCACGCTTTCAATTGCATGTTCCGGATCAAGTTGTAAATTTACGCTTACTTCCCCTTTTAGAGGATCCCAACGAGGTCGAAATCTCTTCTCGAAGAAAAGAAATTTGAATGTCAATAGGCTGTCTATGTTTCGCTTCTGCCAATGTCGCCCTTTCGTAGCAGTTGTTCAACTGACCAAAAACAGTTCGAAGAGCCATACGCTGACAGTGAGAGGATTTATGCTACGTCAATGGTAACATTTCTATTTGACCGTAGAGGATAGATGGTTACATATTTGGAAATAATTGTTGGAAAACATTTTGACAGGCAGTGGGGAAAGATGTCGACGGGATGGGAAGAAATGTGCCTATGTGAGAAGCTGCGCCAATTATCGCTCACCATCAAATTTCGTTCTCGACCGAGGAACGAGTCGTGCTGATGGGTGAACTGGGCAAAACATAATTCCGCTAGGTGTCTCATAATTCTCCGCTAGGAATAACAAGAATGTCGCTATATCCGCAGGTTCACACTCGATTTGCTTCGGTAGCTTCTGAAAGCTAAAGCGTGATACCTTGAAGCTCTGGAGATGTGGATTTTACGCTACCAGAATTATAAATTGCCCACTGTGCAAGCATTGGTTCATTGGTGCACTGAATTTTATTTTTCCCATCCCATCCCCTGCGAACATGCCCTAACGTCTTCAGTGAAGATTAGAGGCAGGTCGGCAGGTAAGCTAGGAATTCTCTCTAGTTGCCAACAACTAGATAATTAACGAATATCAAAAAGATCTGCAACAATTTAGCAGTTGCATTTCAATCTCAGGAACCTTGGGGAAAAATAGCCTGAAAATGCAAGACTTAAGTTTCCTTCTGCAGTTTTTCCGTCACCGAACATAAAGAGGGTAAATCTGATTGAGTCGCTTCATCAAGCATGCAAGAAAGAGAATGTTTAATAGAAGACATGAAATGTATCAATGATCCCTGAATATCTTGCAATGTCGCTTCAATGATTTTTGTCATGGTGATACGCTCTCTACGGAAACACTTGGGATTGTAACGGTCTCGAATCTCGATTCGAATCATTTCTACATCCGTTCTTCAATTTCTTCTCGCATATTCGAAACAACAAAGCGCTGATATCTTCTCTTGGTGGATTTTCAAAAGACTTCCGAAGCTGTGAGGCAATAGCACAGTCGGAATATCCGCGTAATTTTCGTTAAGCAATCAACGTCAAAGTGCCAACTCACCTCAAAAGCAAAGAGTTGTCGTGCGATCCTTTTGGTTGGCGTAATTACATATGGCGATTTTTCTGAAAGTATATTCTAGATTGTTCAAAAATTGCCGCATAATTTATCCAAATAAATTTTGCTTTCTCGATTAATTAATAGTGTTTTGTTGAGGAAGACGCGAATGCGTTGAGTGATCTCAAAATTTTATTATGATGCAAGAATTTTCTCTACTTTTCTATAACCCTTTTGCCATTTTGTTCAATTGTCAGTGACCTTCGGAAGAGTGCTAATATATTGAGATTGCTCAATGCTATGTTCATCAATAAGAGCCAGTGTTACGCCTCGAGGGTCTTGACATGGCAATGGTACAATATGCTTCAAGCATTTCAGCGCTGGTTTTGAACGCAACATATGCAACCTTACTTCCTTGACAGCCCCGGAATTGAGATAAAATGAGGTACGGAAAAACTGCAGTAACTATAGTGAATTCAACCCTATCAGCAGTAAACAAAGCTAAAAAGAATGAATAAAATTCAAGGCAATATTCTTTACTAATGTGGTCAACCACTGTTTATCGATTCACTATTGTTTCCCAGAAGCCACTTTCTTATGGCCTCGTGAAGATGCTTTTACTTCATCATTTTACTAGAAACTCATATTACCCTAGAGGTAATCGCATTGAGTTATCGATGATATCAAAACGAAGCTAGTGAAGATTTTTATCGGGTTCTGGAACAAATTAGACCTAGTGATGCTGAAGGTTCAAGAGAACGTTTTTTGGCCATTCTTGACCTTGACCCGCCCTTTGACCTCATTTCTGAACAGCAATCCGATGAACAGCAATAGCAACACGCTCAAGCAGATTCCATAGTATTCTATTAGGAGCAGTTATTTATCACAGATGAGTCGAACAATTTTACCAATACCCTTGGATGAGTCGAAACGATTTTCGACATCGCGTGCTTCGAAATGACCACAGCTTACTCACCATCATGGATTTTTTGTGAAGAAGTTCCCACACTTGAAAAAAAAAAACTGCTATAAACTGAAAATACTAGCTGCCATGGTGTGGTGCAGTGGCGCTCGCCTAAAACATCAGTTCGCGAAAGGCACTGAACGTTCGCTAACCGGTTACTTACATGATCAAACATCACCAAGTATGACTGAAAAGCAAACCTCTATCGGCATTTCCAAACTGCTGCCTGCCCGTAAATATAGCTCCTATGAGATTATGTTCTTCCCGTTGACTATAGCGCAAACGGGTGATTAAAACGATGCAGGTAAGCAAGAGTGTTGTAAGAATGGAAAATATTGTTAGGCCGAATACCACCTTTATCGCTACGCTGTTGTGAACACCTAAAGACGTTATGTTACATTGGCCTTATATATGAGCCTTTTATATTCGACAGTCCATCACATATTTTGCCGTTTTTCACGAACTCTTATGCACATATTCGTTGATACTCAAGAATATCGGGTGGATGGATGCGGCACTAAGAATTAATGCAGTTTGTGTGCGGGTTAGCGAGCTACAACTTTTTCAACTGTTTTAACAATTCATTGCATAAGAAAGCATCTTTTAGTCGCTGATCAATATGCAGTCAACCTTGAAAAATTACATCTTTGAAATTTTTGTGATTTTCACTATCGAATGTCGACCTTTTCAATTTTTTAGCGCTCCACTACAAAAGCGATCACCTCACAACGAATAGAAATGAGTTTCAGACAATTTGATGACTGAATACATAAAAGTGGAAATTCGGGATTTTTTATACGATTTGATAATGACTCCCATCGTGAAATATTCCAACATTTCGCTGCAATATATTCGGCCTTTTGAAGTTCGTCAACGTTAAAATATTTTTCTCGATCGCTGTGTATGTCTTATCATTCCTGCCAGTTTGTGATTGCAAACAAACATGCTGTGCCATCCTCTCTGGTCTCCATTCCTGACCGCGATTTTAGCTTTCATCGGTCATAAAAACAGCTCCTAATCACTTTGTCGAAAGAGCAACTCCGAACGGGTAGGAGGATAGAAGGGAGGAAAGAAAGAGGAGGGGAGAAGATAAGAAGTCCTCTCTTGTCCGAACCCCTTTCAAATTGAAAGAAGTGCTCGACGCATTTGAAAGACAAAGGTCGGCTATTTAGTGGGCCATCAACTTGCAGCCAAACGTGACGTTTGTTTGTGAAGCAACAAGGAAACCGGCCGATAGCCGTATAGTCGCTGAATCGAACCCAAAATTTTCGGCTTCTTGGGAACGACAATGTTCATCGCTTGGCCTATTAAACGCATTTCTAAGCTTATTTTATCGTATAAACAGCTATTTGTCGATAATGTAGCTTGAACGGATCCGTGAATTAACCAAGTTCGTCAGCGATGATTTTAGAACTTGCCCTCACGTCATGGATGAGAGATATGCTTCCGGATGCTTATAGCTCGGCTTATATCAGTCTTAAAATAACCGGAATGCACGCTCACAATGTCTCTATCAGGTTTTGCAATTGTGCCTACATACTGCTAGTTGAACATTTACTTACCGAAAGCAAGAGTAACGTGACCACCGTTGTCGACCCTGAAACTCATAATTTTACAACGCAGATGCGTTAACGACGTTAATCGAACAGCACAACAGTTGTGGAAACTGATCTCGAGAATATAGTCCACATTTCTTCTAGAGTCTCAAACTTGTAAAGAGATAATTTAAAGTGCTGAGAAGCTTTCCAAATCGCAGTATTAATGGTTTCGATACTTCCCACGAACTTTCCACTTCTGCTGAAAATTGGACCACTACTAGACTCGCCCACGAAACGTCTAGTGAAATCGATGGCCAATCCGCCGAAGTCTTCTGAGGTTAGGGAAAATTCTCGCAAGTGATGAAAACTTTTGCGCATTTTTCCTCAGCAACTTAAAGCCTCTCATGAACTTAATGAGATAAAACATTTTCAGGTCAGCTTCATACGCAAATAACCGAATTCCGCCTCACCTTCTTCAACATATTTGCACCTCCAGTGAGTAGGGAAATCCCTTCTTAACGTGCCCATAAGAATACAATAATTCTGAAATGGGCCTTTCACCGGGCTTCCTTGTTACCTAATCAAAAAGCTTTCTTAGATCTTTAAGTTTTGTATGGGATGCAAGACGTCCGTCTTTCTTAGGAACCAGCAAAATCCGAGGAACCTGGTCCGGAAAAATTTCTTCAGTCAGTGATCGATTCGCTGGACTCCTCATAGAAATATTCCTCATGCACGGGATCCGAAGAAAGTCGGATAATTCGCGAAAAACATTGTATTGCACTAAATTCTCAGGAGCTTTAACATAGAAATTCAGGAGCAGCAAATATGTTGGTAGAAAATGAACGCGCAGTCTATATTCTATAATAAAAGACTGAAACAACTTGAAATAGAACTCTCGAGTATTTTCTACACAGCTTTTCAAAATATATAGCGAGTAAGCTTAACCTGTATACGTGTCGCTGCGATGCCGCACCCTTCAAATCATTCACTGCTAAATGTAACGCTGAAAAAATTAAAAGCTGCTTCCCAAAGATCCAAAACGCTTCCTCTTTGTTCCTTTATATGCCTATTCAGGTGATCCCTTAGTTCTTTCATTCACCCAACAAGAGTATCTAAATATTCAAGTCGATCTGACATCGAACTTGTGCAATGTCCTTCGTTTTCACCTTCATCAGCGCCGTTTACTACTCGTCTGCAACCCCACTATATATACATGTATATACAGTGGGGTTGCAGATTTAGGTCCTTCTCTTTCCAATGTACACCAGCACGATTGAGCAACACTGGCGAAATGGAGCATGACTGCGAGCTTATTGATAAAGTACGCAGACTCCATAAAGCATGCTAACCATAAAAGAAAAACCACTGAAATATCCATAGATTTGTATTTATTGAAACGTCTTCGAACAATTTCACTTCATTAGTTTAATTAAGTTATTATTCAAAAGAAGAGTTATTATTTTAGTTATATTATTTTAGTTATTTTAGAAGAGTTATTATTTTAGTTATAAAGAAGAGTTATTATTAAGTTATTATTCAAAAGAAGTTATTATTTTGCCAATTTCGTCTAAATGACTCTTCAAAGAGGAGGAGAAAAGCGTTGTGCAATTTGAAATTCACCACGAAAATGGGAATCATGACCATTGATGAGCAATTTCGCGTGAAGTCGAATAGGCATGAAAATTCATCTGCACACCAAAATTAGCATCATTGAAGCATAAGATGCATTTCCATATTGAATGCATAAATAGACGAGCGAGTGATTTCGTTCTTATGAAGTAGACCGATGAATTCATAGGAGAATCCACTCAAAGGTTTTTGTCAATGACGAAAAGCTTATTGGGTAGAAATAAGCTGACTTGGGTGACAACCGCATAACTTTTCGAATACCAGGTCTGAATGCACCTGAGCACCAGTCCCGAGGATTTCGTTGGATTTGGAGATTGATCAGTTGATATATAGAGTTGTGCAATGTCGCTTGCGAAACAATGAACGTCATTGTTGGAATGGAAAGCTAGTGTAAGAACAAAAATGAAATTCGAGTTCATAATAAAACAGGAATTGAGATAATATTCACCTTTGGGATGCCTCACATAAAACGAACCGCCTATTTGCTGAAGAACTGACGAGTCGAAATCACCGTGTGAGTATATCCGATACTGAACACCATAGTGTTCGTCATCCTCCCATGGTTGCATTCTGCTTATGAAGCTGTAAAAATTATGGGAAGAGTAATAACAGCGAAGGAGTTACACCTAAGCCTCGAATGAGCAAAGGATTTACGTTCTACGACGATCAGTTTTGAAGGAAAAACAAGCACAAGAGGCCAAACATTTTCCACTTTCCCGAGCACCTTATTCAAATTCTTGAAGATGATTGCTGAAATTTGTGTGTGAGTATCAAATTCTGCTTTCTCCTAGGGATTCGCAAATTAAAGACTAAGGGAATAGAAAAGAAATGCAGAATTTCGAACCCTTCCTCCTCATCTCATTCCTCTCAGTCTCCTTCCTCCCCTCTGTTAATGTTTGCAGATATCAGGCGAGGGGCAAGGTTAGCTATGAAAAGTCTACCCAATAAATCTCATATCCTTATATCTTCTCCAATTAAGTTACTCGCCCCCTTTTATAATCTCGAGTTTTTATACGTACTGCGAACCACAAAATGCCACTCAAACATTTCACAGCGCGATGATGTTTTTGCAAGAGTCAAACTTCACAACCAAGAGGTACCGAACAAGTTGTATCAAGCGTTTCATAAAACGGCACCATGATGCAGGAGGAGATTGAAAACGGGGAGAAGGGGAGCAAGCGTAAGCCTGCTTAGTTATATTCGCTCATTCACACCACTTGAATCCCTTAAAGTGCCCATTAGAGCTGCGACTAGAGGAACCTTATTGAGCTGCACGTAGAGGAAGCGGATGGAACGTGGTGTTGAAGGAGTTGGTGGAGCTGCAGTGAAGGGGGGTTGGAGGACTTGGCGGAGTGGCAGGAAGAGGTAGACAGCACTACAGCAAAATGACTCATTCTGGCATGAAAGAAACAAGCCAAGAAGTTCGATTCACATATGCCTTTTGCAGTTGTGCCTCATACCATTCGGTTGCGTGAATAGCCAAAAATAGCCAAACAATGTGCAACAATTCTACGACTTGTTTTCATTTACCGTTATGAAGCAGAATTCATACGCATAAATCTGCAACATCCCCAGCAGCCTGAATGTCACTTTTCCGGAAGTGACTAAGAAGATAAAGAACCTCAATACTCCTTCCATCCATTATTCACTGCGAACTCCGAAAATACGAATGGACAGTTACTACGTGCTGAAAACTTCATGTGACCGAGCTACAAAACGCCGTGAAGTATCCCAGTCCCACGCACTCTCATCGCCACCGTCCCGGGAGCGTCCTACGCATTGTTTGAAGTGTTTGGCAATTGCGACCGTAAAGACCATAATAGCTCTCACCTGTCCGCTCAAAGACAGTCGGACCGCTTCTTGTAATCCCTTTCCCGAATGAGATGATGCCTTATCATCAATCCCCAATACTTGTGCATATGCAAAAATTTTGCAGTCATATTACGTCGTCCATCGACCTTCTGCACGAGTACTCCATATGAGTTTAAAATATTTAAAATGGCCAAATTGCCATAAACGAAGCACAATCGAGCAGATGTCTTGCAATATGTAAAAACTTGCCGGCTAACCTGATCGAAGTTCATTGCTCTTGAAAGAAATCTGGTGAGGCAGTTGAGCACCACCGATATAGTTGAATGATCTACAAGTCTATAAAATTGCTGCTCCTCTCCAAAAAGGCTATCAGCACGTAAGCACAACGCTGGAAATTGTTATTTCGACTGTCTTTATCAATGATAGGATAGCCTTTGAAATCCTCTACTGCTCTAGTGATCCGCTTTTCGGACAGTCAACCAGGTATATTTCAGTTTGCTCCTTTCCGGAGTCGGTGTGGACCATCAGTTTCAGCTTGCCGAAACATCCTTGCCTTAGATACCTTAGAAGCCGATTGAATATTCAAATCTACGGACTAAACAATTCTGCAACAGCTCGGTAACTGAAACTCTGCGAACCCTTCAGCTAGTGCCCTACCACCTTCAATACTCTACACGTTGCCTTTCGATAGCAGTCTGATTCCTTCAGGTTACGTCGAAGAAGCATCTATTGCTGTTATAGATATTTCTTTATCGACAGCAAACGAGCCTGAATTTGCAATTCATAACTCATTCAAATGTGTTGTTCGTTGCCTCAGAAGATTTTATTATATGACTCGACGAGAGCATCTCTTAACCATTCATTACCTGCATAAACCAATACAACTTGTCGTGCAAATAAATAAACAAAATATGACGGTTATATAGAAATAAGAAAACAGTTAAATAGACAACATTATGTTTTTCACGTTGAAAGAACATATAACTGAAAATACGTAGCTGAGAAACATCAAAGACAAGGAGCAAGCCATCATGAATTTTAAAGCTCGATGCTAAGTGAGTGCAAACCTCGCAGATGCAAATAAATGCAAGGCAAGGGAATCCCCAGGTATGCGTTGTCACAACTAGATTTTCAACGAGATGTTTTATGAGTCGTTTTACGTTGCCAGATGCGGTAGATGTGTCAGCAGTCTTCGAATGCTGCGACAACATAAGTGCTCAAAGTAAACAGCTTAAAGGTTATGCAACTCCTAAAGCAGAAATGGTCAAGTACATCGAAAGAGGATTTCGTAGTGATTACCATAGGGACATAGCAAATAGAGCTTTTAGGAATATACATGTGAAACACCTTAAAAGCATTAATCAAATTCACCAATATAACAACATTAACAATATTATTAGGCCTTACAGCAATACAACTAGATTAGTGATTATTTGCATAAACATTTTTAAATATTGACTTCATTGTTGCTGAAAACGAGCGAAAAGCAACAAGGCATTAGTGAAGAGCTCCCACTGCACCCAACGCGGCATTCTCCTATTATTGGCAACTAGTTTCTCGAGTTATCCGCGGATGGCCTATTGTCTATGTGGAAAAGACACTTAGATAAACAAGTGATAAGAGAAGAAATATTTGATCCTTTACCTTCATAAACGCCATCCGTGAAAAAAGGTTTCTGCGGAAGTTTTCCAAGCTGATCGCTGCAAAGCAAATAATCAACTCGTGAATATTCGCACATTTTTTCCGTTTTGCCTAAGCGTCGCTGGCTTCATTCAAGATTGATGGATCAACCTGTGATATTCGTTGTCGCCATTAAATTTCACAACTACAGCATCAATCGGTTGAAACTACGGAGAGATGGACGCGTAATGGCAAAATCTAGCCTTGGTGCTACAAATTCTTTGTAAATATGGAAGCACTTAGAAGAAGAAACGCTGAAATCTCACAACAACATCGCCAGTTTTCAATGCAGTTCGACATATCACCTTGATGTAAACTTCTATGAATGATAACCTTCTGGAATTTTCAGGAGATGCTTTACTCAAGAAGCTTATAAGTTCCCCGTAAAGGTGGACGAACTGAGGTGCTCCTTTCGAAAATATGCGTAACTATAAATGATGGCAAATGCGACAGCAAGTTTTATTTGTGAATAGTTGTTCCGAGTGATATCTATTAGCCGCTGTGATATCGGATAGGCGGGTAGAAAAATGTGGTAGAAAAACATCCAGGATCCTTCGAGCCTCTCGCAACTCTACAAAGCCTTGCTGGAAGCATAGTGATGCTCTGAGTAAACTCAGTGAGCTGTAATCCCTTTGGATAGAGCATTGAGACATTTCTTCGCTTCAGATGATAATTATTCCTTTTGAAGCTTCACTGTAGATACTGTTCAAAAAACTCGTCGTAAATGCCATGCTCAAGCGTTCGACGAAAAATAAAAAAAAAATAAAAGTGGAGAGTAAAAACATGAACTGAAGGGTATCACCTGCCATCGTTATCGATGGGGAAAGCATCAGTTGCTGAAGAAAACGATCTCGCAGCTAACTGCTATCAACGGTGAGGATAGCACCGCAGCTGAGCGCATTAGTGCTATGAAGAAAGCGCTCGTTTCACTTTTCGCATCTAGATGAGTGCCACATTTGCAACCTCGTTTTCAGATTGGGAACAACCACAAGGCGGATCGCGTTTTGAAAAAAACGTATGTAAGAGTTCAAAATAAATTTATGGGTGTGGAAGTTTTAGGGGTAAGGAGATCATTGAGGAAAGTCACTTCACTGGTGATCAGCGTCGAATGGAGAAATCCTCCAGCACTTCTTCGAATTGTGTGAAGTGCTGAATGTTTTTTACTTGGCACAGATGCAAAAGATTACTTGCTCTCTTCTTTCCGTGCAAAAAAATACCTGTAAAATTCCAAAAAGATTAAACATCCTTTCATTAATAATTAAACGAGCTCCGTTCGAAAGCTTTAAACCTGAGTACGACGTCGTCAGAGGATAGATTATTAATTAAAATTCAAATAATATGTTGCACTATCTAACGATCAATACTTCTCTCATAAATAGACCCAATTGTTACCAATATTAAGAAGGGGAAAAGCTCGTTGCGCCGTCAGGTTTTTCAGCTATATACAAGAACGATGAAAACTGCGAATCTTCGAAGGCGCAAAGAGCATTGTGTTAAGAAACACAACCGCTGAGTTAGCTCAGAATAATAGATGTAAGACGCTTCCTTGTCGTGGTTGAATCGATGCCGGTATACAAACCTGGTGCACCCGACAAGCTTCTACTGAAGGATAATGCTCCGAGAATCGTCCGTTCGGGAGTACATGAAGAACCCTTGTCGGCTTCAATGCGGAGCCAACTTGAATGCTCGGCTGGTAAACGTATCTTCTGTCGCTGCAAGATACACTGCGTCAGGCTAATTGAACGACTTCGATATCTGACATAAGTACAATCAAGTAACAATAACTTTTCTTGCATCCCTTCATTATGAAAGAACCTAAAAAGTGGACATTCCATCAGTGTTCTCAGTAATTTCTCGTCTGAGTGTGACAATTCTCTAGTGTGACGAGATAGCCAAGGGACGACTTTTCGCGATAATCCTGCTAGCTCATTTATGATCGCTGCTGTATCATAAATGCAATTGCTAAATGATTAATTGCGAGACTGCTATGCTCATAGACGGATATGTTATATAAGACTTCCTAGACCGGTATGCCTCCGCTGTTTTAAACGTAGAACCTTTAAAACGTTCATCTGAATATCGGAACAAAATAGGAAGATGTTGTGGGATGTGACAAACATACGGGTAATATTGCGGAAACGGTTGAATTGTATAGAAATCCGGCTGACGATTCTGCGTCGCGTTTCTCATAGCGGTGAAATAATGACAACAGCAATTGGAGGGAACCACATTCTGCGTGCCTGCTCTCCTGAATTGTCCGTTTCGTTCCGAATGTCCAACATGTGCCTGTCGTTGAAGTGGTCTCGCCATTGCACGAGAATGATAGAGCTGTTCCGGTCCCGCTGCACATAACGCACGATTTGGCGGTCGTTGTAAAGGACGCGCATATCGAATTAGTTCAGCAATTCGTTCCACATCTTCCGTAGTCGGTCTAGAACCCGGCGTTGATTGTCTATCAGTGTCTGAACTCGGAAAAGGTTCATCTGGAATCGGTGAATCTGATCGCTGTTGATCCTACAAAGTGGATTACGGATTAGATCTAAAGTACGGAAGCAACTAATAAAGAAATCCTGGAAAATCCATTGATAGGAAAAACTGCTTGTCCTGCTGAACGAAGCTGGCCCATAAACGGTCAGGCCGACTACACTGCCCGTTCACTTCCCTCTACCGTACGAAAAGGACGGTGAAACTGTTCCATACGTCCACGAGTGGATGGTGAAAACGCCTCTTGAACAAAGCTGTAGTAACTGAAACAATGGCACCAACATTTTGTTGATGCCTGGACTACTAAAGACCTATCTCCCTACCCGGGAACCTCTCGAGTTCACTGTGAAACATTTTCGACATGTAAATCCACTTCGTCTTCTTGTCACTGACGAGTTTCCAACAAATTTTCGGATGGCCATACTTCCTCTGTGCTAAATTGTTCAGTGCTAGAGATGCGTTCACAAGATTTAATTTCACTGAAAGACCGGCCTTGTGTGTTCGGCGTATAGAGACTACAACGCTAACAGACAATTGCGCGAGTGAAACCTTGGTACAGCGAAGTGAACAGGGCGACAAATCCTTTACATACAAAAGCATCGACCGATGGCAGCAATAAAGCTGGAAATCGCAAATTTTGTAGTGTGCAAACTTTACGTTCATTTCACTTTGCATTCAATTCCTCGATTCATACTTCGCTCCTACACTCTTATCCAGAGATATCCTCAAATAAAACGTTTTGTCACAGGGGGGGGGGGGGGGGG
>JAARMF010000002.1:160122-191652 GCA_022844705.1 Toxascaris leonina | reverse complement strand
GGGGTGGGGGGGGGGGGGGTTATCAGCAAATCTTAGCATATCGACCACAGACGAAACCAACAGCATCTCAAAAAACACGACATTTTTGAAGGAATAGTGATTTATGTGGACTCGCAGGGCTGTACCAATGAGCGACTGAAGAGCCTTGCGAAAACACGATAGCCAATCGAATGGAAGAGTTCTAATGGCGGCAGTGCAAGCAGCTCGTAAATTTATGAATGCGACAGACCTCCAAAAGATTAGCGAGAGGAGGCCGTCCCTCATGGGCAGGGCTCTGGCATAGCAACATCACCTCTTCGGCATTAATCTATGGCGATGATCTTTCAGAGGGTGTGCATCGGGCGGATATTCCCCTGTGAAGTCATTGCTCTTCAGGGATGCCTGCAACCTATTCTTCTGCTTTGCCTGCCTTAGAGCAAATACGAATAATGATAGTCATTTTGATTCGATAATTCGAAGAACACCTCAAAATTCGTCCATAACTTTAAATTGGATAGGAAATGATATTTCTAGGTGCTGCTTTTCATGCTTACAACAGAAGCATCCAGAGGCAAGCGGAAAATAGCTTTTTTTACTGATTTTGTGCGCCTATGCAATTTCAACGACAGAAGCAGGTGACAGATGATATTTTCAGTAATAATAATCACCTTTTTCTCATCCAGAAAGAACGTTGGCAGCAATCCTTCAGAAACAGTTTTCATTTCTTTTTCTCCTTTCATTTCCTACTGCATACCACTCACTTCTGAAAATGGATGATTTGTAGCGCAAAGATGGTAGAATATGACAAGTAGGTTATTGCATGTTGCATAGTGGTGATGCTGGATGGACAATCGTGTACCGTGGATATTGTCGTTGTGCAAAGTTAATGACAACAAAGTCCGCTCTCTCAGTCCTTTCTTTTTTCTTTCTCTCTACAGACTGCTCTTTCTATCCACATATGAATAAATAAATATATACAATACATATATGAATTCAAACATATGTAAATACGAATGTGAATAAAAATATAAATAAACGAATAAATAAACAAATGCGAGCATTGAAATAAATATACGGAGTCGTCCGCAGTGTGTTCACGCTAGCATTTGATGACTCTTCTTCAGCACTCTCAAGCTGCCCTATTTCATCAATGAATAAACGCAAAGAGTCATGTATTGAAAGTAGAGAAGAGGATGCGTAGAAGCCAAGTAAACGATTATGAAATATGTCTATAATGAAAGTAAACAGCTATGTTTTCATTCAAACTGCAATCCAAGCATGGAATGGACGAAAGCCCATTTAGCATTAAAACACTCAACAACATAGCACAACACTTTGATACAATAAAACAACAACACTTTGATCCTTAAAGCCCATTTAGCATTAAAACACTCAACAACATAGCACAACACTTTGATACAATAAAACAACAACACTTTGATCCTTACATTTGAACGAACACTTTTGTCACCATCACTAAAACGAACGCTCAAAACTGTAGGTACAATATTAATGCTGGCTCTATCGCAACATTACAATAGTCCTTATGGTGCTGAGACATTTGCGCCTTACATCTTTCTGCTTCAGAGATTTGCGCCCATGAAGTGTTCATTCTTTTAACGTAGCACTTGGCTGAATTTAATTGCAATCTACTTTTTGTTTCAGATGATTCGTATTTACCTTACAGCATCTCGCCTCTCTGCTCTAAAGATGTAGCAAGTACTCTCACAACAATTTTCTGATAAAGCCGGCCACTCAGCATTTTCTGACGACGGTGGTGAAATGACTTCGATTAGACGGGGAGAGTGCTTCAAGACTAGATGGTGGTAAAGGCGAGCAAGCCATCTTGCCAATGTAATTAATGTTAGCATCATCGAAATCGTATGCGCAATGTTGGCTCATAATTTGACAAGAATTTGTTTACAGAGAAGATTATGCCGAACTGAAAGTGAGACAACAACATCATTGACACCTTCAATATGCAAACCTGAGAAACATCTGAGGCGCCATGCGATATCTTCTTCAGTATCGCTATGCTCAGTGTGTTCAAACAATCAACGTGAATAACTTCGAATGGTTGAAAAATGCTCAAATAATCATCACAGTCCACAGGTGGGCGATATCGAGAACAGCGATGTTTGGTATTCATACATGGAAAGGGAAAAATTCAAATCCGCATATTCTTATCGAGGTCCTCCTCCCTCCCGATCTCGCACGCAGCCGTTCATGTGCTCGTCAGAGTTGGGTGGCGGGGTTTTTAAACATATAAATGCCGGGAATATGATTTCGGAAATATTCAAAAGGTTGATCTCCTCCCTCCCCTAGGAGGAGGCGGGGGGGGGGGGGGTGATCGTCGACTTTCCAAAAATGACAATTATCGCCGTGTCAATCCTCAAAAGCTGCTCATTTGCAATGACGGTGATGTGAACATTCTTCGAATTCATTCGTTTTGGTCGGTCATCACAATCAGTTGGGCAACCGGAACAAATAGTTCATTTTCTTCAGATGGGCGTGATCACGATCACAAAATTCCCGAGTCGAGTGGATGAGAGCATTTCGCAGCACGATCAAAATTCTCCACCATTTCTTTCTGGAGGTATCTCACTGGAACACTCTACAACTTTCTTAGGCCTACGACAGAGGTCACTATGTGTATCGTCCTTAGAAGTTCCGTTCCATGAGACCCCCAGCTTTTCCAACTGTAGCAGTGAGGGCTATAGACAAAAATTGTCATTCAGTTCCCCTCCCCCCTCCCCATTCCACCTGTGAAAAACAACTCTCCCCATACTAGCATTTCTGCTCCTATACACCTAATGTTTCAAAGTTAATTTTCTATTCATATCTTCGCGATCTCGGATCACTTATATATTTCTACTCATATCTTCGCATACTGTTGAATGGTATAATAGCATACTTACATATACGACAGTCTGGGGTGACTTCCACAAGTATATGCATTTAAAACTACAGCGAACGGAAACATGGCGGATCACTTATGCCAGAGAAAGTCGACATCTTTTCACCAGAAAATAGTTAGGAGAGTGACACTAGGCAAGGAAATAAAGCAGTAATTCAATACATTTCAATTGGCGCTTTATATTAACATTTTGTCCGGAAGGTTAGCCAGAGTACAGTGACGTCATTACTGCAAACTACGCAGACCGAGAGCAGTGATAGCTAAAACAGCATGTGCCTTCCTCCAAAAAAACGGAAGTGGATGTCTCCGAAGACGAAGATTTCATAAGTGGTCCCGATGCGATGAGAAAACTGCAACGTTTTTATGAAGCATTTTGAAGGCTTTCTTCATCTCTTGATTGAAGTGTAGCACAAATTCGAAAAGCAATTCTCCCTGATATTAGCATACAGCAACATCAAAAAACAACAACAATATAAGACATCGTCTCGGTGAGAGTCTATTTACATATGAAATACGATCGGTTGAGTGCAAATGAACCTTTGCTGATAAATGCATCGATCATCGGCGGCAATTTTTCGCCTTTGAGTAATTATAGGATGAGTTGACGTATATAAATGGATTCGCAAAACGGATCGATGAAGAAGTATGTTGCAAAATAGAAGGATATGCCCATGAAGATCGAGATCGGGAGTGCTGGTAACGCTCGACCATAGGTCACAAGAAAAACCAAAGTTGTACATAAGCCCTGAAATCTATTTACGGTGGCATGTAAACGTGGCTGTTGAAATTGGATAGATAAGTGACACGCTTAGATAAGTCTTCGAATAAGTCCTCCAATGACTTCAGGCTACAATGAGGTGAGAACATACATGTTACACCTTCAAGGTAGCCATATCGGCCATAACCTAATGCAGCAAAAGGAAGCATCTCACAGGTAGGCATAGGAGGCAATAACGCTTCATCTTATAGGCGAAGAAGCTAGAAGATAGAGATCTGACATAGACCTGATACCACTTCCCTGACCGGATTATTTTATATCTCAACAATCCATTACAAATTCAGTGAGAGGAAAGATATGCCCCGTTGCTGCAGTTGCACTCCTTTCCAAGCGAAAAGTTATTTAGCACAGTTTTTCGCGAAGCCAGTTCACGTCTCCGTTGTTTCAAATATATCAAGCTGCTCTCCAAGCAGCCTGTCGTCTGAATCGCTTCTGAATTCAGAGCACAACGTCGTCAATGTGTTGGCCGGTATGCTAATTTCTTATAGCGAAATGGAAAATTCACGTTGCTTAATATGCACTTAGCCGACGAAGCTCGATGGTTAGACCTTCTAAGGGCTTCAACAAGAGGCTTATCACTGCATGGTCAGGCATATGAATGGCATTGCTCTGCAACGTGATAATAGCCGTAATGTGCTATAGATGTACTAGCGTGCTTCACCATCAACTTTTGCTTCGAGGAAGAGCTGTTGTGAACTAATGAAACACAACTAAACTAGCTATCATTCTTAGTTAGTGATGGTTTTATAACCACTCACAAGGAATTTATTGAAACATACAATAAGAATGGCAATGAAGCATGAGATCGTCGCTAGAATTCCTCCTTCACTCGCTTTGCCGATAAGAACACCATAAAAGATAAAATCGCCTAATCCAAGCTTTATTGCTTCTGAAAAATTCGGCTTTGTGAGCTTGTTGGTGTGTCTTCAAACCATAGCCATGTATTTTGGATTGGATGAGGAGGAGCGGAGGGGTGATTTTTCTCACGCTAGTATTGAGACGTTGCCAGTAGGTGGAAGGAGGTAGAAGTGGGAAGTGCTTGGAGCAGTGGAGCTCGAATCATGGTCCTTCTCGATTCCGGTGGGGGTACTTATCCATGGTGAGGCTATTCCACCTTCTTGCTGTTCCTTTCGAACCCTTTCACGCCATTGCCTTCTACTGCGTTAAACGCTGATAAAATAGAAGAATCAGGGTTTTCTCAGATCAAATTTGCTAGTACGGCTTCAAGCTATGGCGGAACAAGCCTCTGTTTTCTACGGTGTTCGTGGTTGAAGCGTTAGCTATGCTCGCCTTGCACCTGCTAACATGGGAGGGTTGAAATTAGAGTGTTGAAACCCTATAGCAGCAGCCTAGTGACGAGTGCTCTACTCCTGGCAGAGAAGGGTCGGAGTTCGAGTCACCGTCGCTCCTCCGTCTTCCCTCCCTATCTTCCTTCCTATCTTAGTGATTTTGCAAATGCGACAAGCTAAAATTCAAAAAAAAAATACTCTGACATAATGATGAGGCTTGGAAGGGAGGGGGGGGGGGGGGTTGATATGCTGCTTGTAAATGAGATTCCGGCATTGTTTTGCGAAATTCTTGCGCAGCTTGTTAAATTGCGAATTAAATTCCTCACCTGAACCCTTCGCTTCTTAAATTTTTCTATGAGAGTCGCTTGTCACTCACTCGCACTACGCTATCACGATGTCATGATCCCTCACCTCCCCCCTCCCTCTCTCATGTAGATGGAATTTGTACAGTTTTTTGAAAGACCATTTCTTAGTTGCAAAGAACCGTACGATGCAACAGCAGATGAACAAAGTCAACGAAATCGACAACACAAGTTTCACAGACAAACCATCCGCCTTGGAGAAGAGAATGAACGGAACGCTGTCCGGAAAGGTATGTTTTGGCAGGTATACTCTCCAGTAGATACAGAAGATTGAGACAGTCTGAAACAAAAATTTGAGGACGAGTAGCCTAAGGAATCAATGCAAGCCAATAACCTGAACGATTGATACCACCCGAATTCGCTGTTACGTTATTGTTTATAGGCAATGCGTTATTACCCGATTGGGTGCTCGTTTGTGTTCCACTCGTGCTTTGTGGGGTTTCGCTGCTCGGACCAGCTCGTCCTGATGATGCGCTAATCAACTGTCCCTCATTTGCTGAAATATAAGCAACGTATATCTCTGAGAGGAAAGACTTTTTTGATTTGCTGAATTTGATTTCTTCATTAGCCATTTTCACTTCTCAACTCTTCCGCTCACCAACGGTCTCCGTTATGAATTGAAAACTTTTTTTCTTATGAACCGCAAATATTTAATTGAGAATTAAACGCCGTGCATTCACTGAATTCATTGATCACTTAAATCTAATCAACTCTTTAGTCTTTAGTCGACGATGTTGATCGTCTTTGTGGCAGTTAATGCAAATGAACACATCTCATAGGTTCATTCTCTGCTCAGTATTGGTCGCAAAGTTGTAGATTAATGAGTGCTAAGAACTGCGGCCAATGAGATGTATGTTTAGTTTTGGAACATCCTTCTGACTCTTTCCGTTTTCATTCTTATATCACTCAAAAGACTAACAGCGAAAAGGTTTTGCTGCCCATGGTGATATTTCATTTTTATAATGAGATGTCGGTGATAGAATAATAGGGGGTTGTTAGGTTAAGAAAGGCGAACAAGAACAGTTGGCAATTTTCAAGGAACACTTCTCACAGTAATTTCTCAGTTGATGGCCATAAACAGATGTCACAGGACACACAGTTCAAATGACAACTGCATGGACTGAGATTGACCTTTTCTGGGAAAAGATCGTAAAGAAAAGTATTTAATCGGAACCTCCTCCAAGAAAACGCAAACACTCGTGATTTCAGCTTCTGAAGGAAGACGGCAAATTCTGATTTGCACGAAAACCTTTTGAAAGGCGTAACATTTTGAGACGGTTGGTAAAGAGGTTAGTAAGGCACGCGCTTTTGAATTTCGTTCTCTTGACCAACCGGCTTCATGAATCCGAGGATAAGAAACGTAGGGATCAGTGCCTTGTGTGGTTCATATATCTAAACTCTCGTACGGATTTACAAGCAGAAATTTATGCAGCCGATAACAAATGCGGGTCCGATAGCAGCACATCAGTGAACGCCGATACTCGGTGGATGGAAACGAATGGAATACTGCCGTTGACCGTTTGGCAGACCGGCAACACCTATTTGCTGCTAAGAAATCTATCGCTAATGCGAGGAGAGCGATGGAACTGAAAATTGGTGCTTTCGCATGCTTTCTACCTCTTTTATAATACTAATGATGCGTTATATCAACAAAAATAGCGCAAAAATACAGTGACCAAAAATGTAAGAGAAAAGCTGATTTGCTATTACCTGCAAAGCCACTAGGTCTCGCTTCACTATCATCGTTTGGTTGATTCGGCCGAATTTCTTCGTCGCAAAGGAGTCGCTCGCATTCAGGTGAAGCTGTAAAATGATTTGGCAATAGGTTGCATAGAGATTTTGGAATTGAGATAATACTGTAATGCGAGATGTAGCAATCAAGCAATCAACAAACGATTCGCTTGTTTGTGATACGAAGATCGTTAGAGTTGAACTCAACACCCCATAGAAAGTCGATGTGGCCGAATCGCTTTAGGGTATTTCCTTTAATTCATTCCAATTCTACATTCAACGTTATTGAAACTTCAGATCGAATTTATTTCATAGATGATGGATGTTTTCTGGATGAATTCCGCTCGTTGGGAAATGACTGATTTCCATATACCAAATGGTGCTTCTTCTGAATTGTTATAGAGGAGATGTCTATGAATGACACGATAAATAAGCTAGCATTAATTTCTTTTTGCTACGATATAAACCAGTCGTGGTTTTTTGAGATAAATGATGCTCGATTTGCTGAGTCAGAAAGGAGCGACAAACCGCTTTTCTTCGTGGAATGGGAAGAAGAGTTGGGCGGGAAGAAGGGAGGGGGGCGGTAGGGAGTCATTGAGTGATTGCTAAGCGGTACACAAACAAAGTCCTGCACAACGACACGATCACTAAAATTTGGCTATCTCGTTAAATTGAGTGTTTAGTTTCTCAACCCATGCTGAGACACTTAGTGAAGAAATGAAGGCAAAAATGCTGGCGTTCATGCCAAACGACTATGAATTTCAGTGGGCTGATGAGACAAGTGATGTCTATAAGCCAATAGTAGACAGAGCTTTTCATCTTCCTTCCCTTATGGCAATTTAATTCCCAATAGGTGAGAAATACTTTGCAGCACGAAAATTAACTGCTGCTTCACGTGCAACCTCAAATGTTCGGTTTATCAATAAGTTTCGGAAGATCCGATTGAACGACAACTGAATATATCTGATGTGAACAACTTTAATCCAGCGAAAGCTTTGACATGATGCTTGATACACTTAGTCGCTTCTTCGTAGCATGTGCCCAGGCTTAGAGGGGCTTGCATCTGTGTCCATATTATTACTTTAGTCTGCTTGGATTTTGTAGTAATCTGACGGTCTCTAAACCAGTGCCAAATCAAACCTCATCATTCCACGAGGCAAATCCATAGAAGTTCTGATAGTTCGCGACTGATGGTAAGTGGAAGTATGGGATTTTAATGGATCTTTGAGAAAACATTCGCGAAAAGTTACCCGGTTTTTCAGTGCAGGATATGCGATCACCTTGTCTCGAGTATAATGCCAACACTTCTTGCCCACTTTCGCTTGCGTTCATATAAATTAGCCCCGCTGAACATATAAAATACTAGCTAACTTATAATAATTGAACACTCGGTAATAGAAGTGTTATAAGTCTGCTGGCGCCCCCTACTGAATAAGTTGGCAAATTCTTGAACATTGGATTTGGCGAGAGAACCGGAACTTCATAGCGTGGCCAGTCGAGAGAAGTTAAAAGCAGGATTACATTAGAATGCCAGCGAGTTTATTTTTGGAAATACGCAATGATTGAGCTAATTTTCTTTGCAGGATATTAGCCAGATCCGGCAAACAGCGAGTGTATAACTGCGACCAATATTGGTTGCATCGATTGCAATTTCATCTTTGAGGGTCCTCTCTTCAACAGCTGCAATCATTGATGTTACCTATAGCAAAATCACCTATATTGTTTACAATAAGTGCACTTTTGTCGCAAGTGAGGCTCAGATAAGCAGTATTTATTGGGCACTAGACTTCTTCGACAGTTTTTTAGGCAGTCCTCGCCTGCTCATCCACCCTCCCCTCCCGAATTGTTTTGCAATTCGGCGATTCCTTCTTGTTGTGATGATGCATGAAACCACATTAATACTCCGTTCTGTCTATATATTTCTGTTTCTTTTTACTCTTATTTCATTTTCGGAATCTGAGAGCCAACCATCAAAGGTTCTATGCAAAAGTCTCCCCTTCCCAACTGCGAAGTATTGAGAAAAGTTGCTATGTATGAATATAAAATTCCTATATATGAATAAATTATTATATAGTGAACAATGAAGCTGATGATGGATAAAAAATCATCAGTGAATAAATGAGAATTGCGACGACTCAAACGAGTATAAATTTTAGTATTGAAATACGTTTATTTATTTTGGTGCCGACAGGGTCAGTCGATATTTGCAAGGAACATCAAATGCGGTCCCATAGAACACTGCCAAAAACGCTTTGTGCTTCCCTTATTTCAAATCATTGCACATCCGTCTGTAGATAAGCTTTCGACGCCACATTGGAGTCACAACAATAACTGAAGGCAAAAGAGAACAGATTTGACTAACATGAATAAATTAGTGCAGGCATGATGGGTTCATTTCTTTCTCGCGACAATTTAAGTAATATTTGCAATGGTCCAAAAGGGCATAATACAGCGATAATGTCCCATAATGCTAGAGCACCAAGCACAGTCCATATGGCCCAACTGGGTAGAAGGTGTAATAACATAATCGAAACAAGTGCGGATATCATAACAAGATAAGCCTGAAATTACCTCGGAATATTTTGGTGTTCGTTCGGGTAAAAGAAAAACGAATACTGACGGCAGACAAATTCTCGAATAGGGAGGATTCTCGAAGGAGGGAGCGGGGAGTGGTGGCTAGTGACTAGATGGAAGGTAGGGCTGACACAAAATTTAGGAAGAGACCTTGTAAGGGGGAGGGAGAAGCGGAGGATGAGATGGCTCCAAACTTGTTTATGCTACTATATGGAAATACAGCTCCATTTGGAAGGTGGGCTTACGTAATGTGACGAATTATACTCCGTCCTCCCCTATATGCAGGGGATCTTTTCGCGTCCGCGGGGCCTAAAAAGAATGACCTGCGGAATTTTTTTTGCAGCTTATTCCTTTTTTGATGCACTTTTATTGCTCTAAGATGGCATATTTGGTTTGGATATTTTGGTCCACGAACGGTGTCGCATGCCGACTTTTGTGAAGTTGAATACATCTTCGATTTTGATCATGTTAGCTTGCATTGGAGGGTTTCTGAGAAAACCGTATGGGAAATGTGATATTTTCGGCTCGACTGAGGTGCAAATTTATGTGTGAACATAACGATGAAAGAATTTCGACGCACACAAGGGTACTTATAAGCACATAAAACGTGCAGCTTTTTTCGTAAACCGTTGTCTTTGTATATGACCGCTACATTTGCTACTTTCCATGCCTGAGGCAATTTACCCACTATATGATGCAGTGAGAAAGAGACTACATTTCTTGCACGACGTGACGTCCTTTCTAAGTGCAACATTTTGCTTGTAATTACCTCAAATCGGGATTCTTTCTTTGATCATACATAGTTGACTCTCTTTGCAAAGTATCGATGTTAATCTCGTCCAACTTTAGTGTGCGTCAATTTTCGTTATGCTCTTTGATTATATGTTGGTATTATCTTTTGCAGCAAACTTGATTATCTGATAACGCTTACGTGCCACTTTTGCCTTCAGCGTTTCTCGTTCGAACACACTTCATCACACAGTTTCCTCATACCTCGTGACTCAGTGAAGAATTTTTCCAGCTTTCGAAGACAAAATCTGCGCTCTAAGCGTTGCTCATAGGTACGTTGAAGCCCGCTGGGGTGCGCCACGGAGGGAGACTTGGTCTTAGAAAACGGCTGGACCCTTCACTGCTCTATAATTGATAAGTCGTACTGTCTTATCGATTGTGTAACCTTTCGGGATAAATCAGTGCAATTTAAATGAAAAGCGTATTTATGTGAAACCTGTTGTATCATAAGCGGAGCGGTCCAGAATATGCTGATCATGCCAAGCGTTCCATAATTGTACATAAACAATGCCAATGTTATGTAATCACCGTGAATATTGTATATTGTGACAATCGAACTGAAGCAAAATCGTTGCAAAATCTATGAACGGGAATGTTTCTACAATGGCGAAGTTCTGGGATAGCTGATATACATTAGGTACGAGGAGGGTAATTTTTCCAAAGTTCTTTTCGTTTCCTTTAATTGTGAGAAAATTCAGTGAAATTCCTGAAATTTTGCTTTACTTTAGCAGATACGTTAGGGAGTTGTACCCGTTCCTATAAACAGCCTACTTGCCAAAAATAAATCGTTCTATGAAGCTAAACTAAAAATATTGCGCCTATCTAATCTGCAAACATTGTGTTCAGATTGACTTCCTCTCTCTCTTTCTCACATAAAACACAAGGAAAAGCAGTGGCGCAATGAACTCAAGATAAAGCCATTCTTGCAAACGATCAGCAAATAGCGTAAGAGAGGTCAGCAGAAATGCACTTTTGCATCCCGCTCACCTGACCATCTAATCTCCCAAGTCGCACGTTATAAACAGATAATGAAACGTATAGAATAACTTCCTCATATTCTGTATGATTCATTCGCCCACACAACGATTCCACACAGGACTCCGTCACTCAATCCAATCGACATAAAATGCATGCAGATAATTTCATCCCCTTATATTTTGGAATTTGATGGGTCGGTGTCAAATATCGTGTAGGATATGTGCCTTGGAGTACTAAGTGGATGTACTGCTCATTACATGTGAAACGGTTTTGAGTGAAGCTTCAGCGGCTCTTCGATGAAAACTTCAGCCAGATAGACCTATATCCGTATTTGCCGGTATACAGATGTACAAGTAATGCGATTTTGCAGAGAAAAATGGCGCAATAATATCAAACTCGTCTACCTCCAGATGTCACGTTTTTACAACCAACTTGATAGGTGCTTGCATCAAGTCTTGAGAATAGTTGCAATGAGCTTGGGGTGAGGGTGTGCGAAGATGTTTTAACGTAGATGTCTCGTATCTGAGAACTCATACAACGTGCCTTGGGTAGGAGAAAACTTTATGGATGCTTTGAATTAGAACATTGAAAGCATCCATCAATAGACTAGCTTCCGTATGATTCTGATGAAGGTTGTGTCAGACTATATACGGTGTCACTGTTGTGCCATTTTGGCCGTTTTGGCCATTTTGGCCATCACTCTTGTGCCTTTATTTCGAAGCAATACATTCCAGTTGTCTACTTTTTATCTGTGACAAAAAATACCAGAAGCTAAAAATTTTCGCGCAATATCACTGATACTATCTTCGAAGTCTTCTAATGAAAGAAAGCACTTCATCTGGATAATAAATAATTCTGAATGTCAAAAACGATGTATATATCGCTGTTATCATTCAATATTAAAGGCAGCATAGAGTAAACTTAAAAGAAAGAACTGCTACACTCACGATAGAAGATCGAATGTCATGAACGAGAATAATATGAAGCAGTTTAGCATAACCATAGCCATTATTGCCTGCAATGATGGTTGAATGCATCTTTAAAGGCAACAATGAAATACGCTGAAATTGTGCTATAGGATATCCTGACGTTGTAACAGATGGGTGGGCACATCATGAAGAGCCCAATTTTATGAAGGACTTCTAAATGTTGTAGTCTGTACCTTTTGTGAATTCTCATCGAACCCTCACTGAGAATCTCAAATATCTTTGATGGAAATGAATTGCATCTTTTTTTTTTTGCTGCGAGTTGGTGCTCAAGAGTGTGACCTCCAGCTTGACCCACTCGACTCCTGCTTTAAGATAACCGACTCCGCATCTGAGTTCGTTTTCACGACTGACACCACTGGCCAATGTCCGCAAACGGTGATCAGCCGGCAGAAACAGTCATTCTTCCATGTAAACTAGAAAATAGATATATAACACATGGGTTTTCAAGTGACCATTGGAAGCTCGACCATCAAAGAATTACATTCACACAACCAAAAGGAATGGTATGTTGCGCTCGACCCCCTCATGCTACCACTACTGGGAACAACTGAAGGAGATGAGGCGGATATGAATTAAGGGTCAGAAGTTTTAGTGTGGCATAATTCCATTTGTTTTTTCAATTACCTTTGAGATATTTGCTTACTAATTGGTGCATAAATTAAACTGCTAGTTCCTTGCAACACTGGCACCATCCAGTGCCAACCTTCAGCCAATGACTGCCCATTATTCCTTAAGCCTCTTGAGGCCTGCCATTGAGACGTTCTCTTCGTACCAGCAACTCCAAATTATTCAAAATTAGCACACCAGATTAAAAATGTTGAACGAACCTTGTACCATCTCATGAAATAAGCGAAAACCATCAAAGATGTAGCAACAACAACGAGCCCTACAAACATGGCCGCAATAACAATCGACTTCCACATCGCATCCCATCCTGTTTGTTCCTCCTCTCTGAAGGGCAAATATGGCCTGTAAGTAAAGCTGTGTCATCACTGTGCTGGTGAAGGTGAACGCAAAGATTTGACAAGGCTGCAGATAATCCATAAGAAGTTCTGCCCTTCATATTCGGCGCAACGAATATGCAAATTGGACAATGAAGGTTTATATGCTTTCGGACACAAAAGAAATGTGCAAGTTAAGCTAAAACACAAATAGCCATGGATTTCCTTCAGCTTTAGAAAAGAAGAGCGAGACGAGCAACGCCGAAGCATTCGTATATCTCAGTACATGGCTTCAGTCTAACTATGTGAGCTTTAGTAATATCGACGCTTGCATACTGGAATTTTGTGGTGACGCAAATATGTGGTTGAGCGATATCGAAAGCATGCAATGTCAAATCATCATATGCGATTGACGATTCAAGTGATAAGAATTCAGTGCGATAATCAATGTTTTGTCGTGCACGTGATGGTATAATTGCCTATTATTGTCGTTAAAAACGCAAAAAAATGGAAGGCGATAAAATGACATTAACATTTTGTGTCAGATAGGATAAAGTCGTTGTTTTGTCATTTTGCATTTAAAACGCCGAAGTTGCAATCTGAAAACATTAAACAGCACAGACCGAAGGCCAACAATCAATTGGTGAGTATATCTTGGAACGTATAACTCACGTATAGGCATCCAATTGCTTATGCTGCAGAACGAATTTGGAATGGAGAAAAACGAGAGTCATGCAACAAGAGACTGGTGCGAACAGCATCAACGCATGTTTTGGGCCATAGCGCACAACGCTAACTCGACCACTTGCATCCGCTGTAAAACGAATCCCTTCACCTATTCTAAATAAATTAAAGTAGCAAACTTGTTTCGATGCCCTTCTGGCCGATGTTTATCGTCATTGGACATGAACCTTTTATAGCTTGGTCCGTAGACTTTTTGTCTATGTCAGCGAAAAAGTGCAGCGAAGTTGCATTTGATGCGTTTCCCAAGTAGCCGGTGGTTATGACAAAACTCCAAACGACCGTAGAACGAGACTTGATGTGTGGATTTCATAGAACATTCAATGATGTGTAATTCTGCGAAGCGATGATCAATAAGAAGGAAATTATTGGCACAAGGATTAGATAATGTTGCACGAAATTCATTTCTGTATCGTTTACTGCTGATCGCAAGGTGGAAGTAGCGCAAGTCCATAGAGGCTCATATCGGCAAGTAAGATGTTATGCTCATGCAAAAGCTCGCCTAAACATTTATCGAAAGGGAATAAATCCGATGTGTTTAACGATGCTGTGACACCGTATCGCTCTGTTCCCCTGTGTTGACCACAATCCGTCCATATCTATCGCTCGTGCATGCGATGGATCCTAGTCGAAGTCGTAAAGTTCCATAAAGCACTGCAGTATTTTTCACTCTGGCCTGTACATCTTCACAAGCGTATAGCGTCCTGTCATAATGGAAAGGGCGATATATCTAATTCATTATGTGATCTGAACGGAAATTCGTTCGAATGAGTACATCCGGAAGGGTTTTGAAGGTCTTGCAGCTTCATGTTATAAGAGGTCTTGATGAGCGAAACCACAGAATTCTTCTTAAAGTCCACCGTTTTTGAGCCGAGTGAATGATCCGTTTAAAACGACGCCTTTTGGACCATTTATGAATTCTTGCTGGGACTCACTACACTCTTTAAAGCGGACTCCACTGAAAATTCGCCGCATCACCTGCGAACTACAGAAATTTGTTCTGGAAATTCAGCCTTCCATCCAAATCGCTGGAATGCTTCAGTAAAGGCCGTGATATCTTCTAATCCCTCCAGATCACATAGTTGAAAGTCAACATATTGCTTAAACCGATATCTCTTCCAGTGATTATTCACCCGACTGTTTGGACTTGCCACGTGGCGACCATTACACCTTTTGAACTTTTCAACAGAAATTTGCATAAAGGAGCGTCACCGGTTCTAAGACATAATGTGATTTGAAAAATCTTTTTGAGTGATGATATCATTCACCCGTCCCTCCACCACCACCCCCTCCCCCCCTACCCTGCTCTCTTCTGGTAGGGCTAAATGAAATGAGTTATCATCGCCATGCAGTCGTCAAATAATAATAGAGCAATGACATATTTTACCTTGCATGACTCTTTATGACCAAGCGCTACCTCCTACTACTCTGCGCTCGTAATTGGACAGGTCGATAATAACCGTTACAGTGATTGCCTTCTACTATGGGGATATCGGATGTTTTTTATTGAGGCATTCCATGAAGGGTTTTTTGCCTCTCAGCGAGGTCTGGCTCCAAGCTGTCCTTGTCGTCAATAGTTTTTTCAGATTGGTGTTCTAAACTATGAAGACGTCAACGACGACGCAAACCTGATAAAGCCCTAGAAAATGCGGTTGCGACCACGCTTCTGCTATAGAACCCATCGATTCGACTTTTCATAATGCAGTATTTCAGGCTGTCACATATGCAAGTAGTGACCTACGATTCTTTTCCACTTTTAGTTCGCAGTGTTTGGTTACCCTCGTGAATTTGGTTTCTTTTTGTGACGATAACAATAACAGAGGGTGGGTGGTAGGCACATGCAACGCCTCTGCAGATTAGAGACAGTTTCTAATGAGTTTTCTTTTCTCAACATGGATTCAGAGAACAGAGTGTTTTACTTTTATCAGAGGTGGCGAAGCGAGATGGCGTCCATCAAAAATCTGAGTTAATAACCGAATACATTACTACTGGCACTGAGAAAACGCTTCGGTTAAACTGCATCGAGAATTGTGGTAAGTAGGGAAGCCCTATAGAAACGACTAACAGATGTAAGACCTTAGTGGCTAAAGACACAATCTGCCTGCCTATAACTCGTTAAGACACTTGATCTGTCGTTGGAAAAAAAAATCCGATCATGCTTTAATGCTTTTGCGAAAATATTTTAGAATTCCTCGGTTTCTCGTGGAGAACGGAAGATCCAGGATGCGCCATAACTGAAACGGATCCCACTGGAACAAGAGATTACTCACCGTCTGCGACGTCCGCCCTCACAGATGAGCACTGCCTACGATTTCTATTCCGTACACCATCCGAATCGCTCGCCGGCCCGTCGTTTGCACTCCTCGCCGATCCGTTTCTTCCCGTAGGATGCTCGCGACCGGGCGTCCTCTCCATTCGCTCACAGATGAATGATTGGGGAAAAGAGCAGCGAGCAAACTGGATGCCACCATCAGATGCAAAATTAACGTCTGGCGTAATGCCAGGACAACTCATTTTCCAGAAAATTGTCGCCCTGTCTTGTTCGTGACGTGCCCAAATCTACGAAGGAATATTCCAGGTGCATGAAGAGCCGCTCGAGGTCCTCTTGAAGCTTTCGAGCGGAGTTTCAGCCCACTCTGTCCAGACTACTCTGTGATTCTGTGCACTTGTTCGTGACTTATAAAGAATGGAGAGAAGTTCATGAAATATGGTCCTTATGAATGTCTTGCTATTTTCCATTCTTGAGTTTCAATTTCCGTTTCGTCTCGAGCTCAGCACTAAGTCAGACTATCCAAAAAAATTAACTTGCGGGCGGGAAATGCAGCGGTGGTGCCGATATGGGTGCTCCTATTTTGCAAAAGAATAACAAATCCACTGGATGGTGTGACAAAAAGCGCAGATCCGCGGTGTGAAAAAGTGTGGATCATGCAACTAACTGTACGTTCTTTGGCTTCAATGCTGCTGCTCACGGAAATTTCGACGCAAGCTTTTGAAAGGCAGCCCTATTGCAAAGTTCTTCTTTGGTCATCAACTTGGAAATCGAAACTGCTTCAAACTATCCCTCAACATCACCTCAGCCAAAACACATTGTTGCGCAAGTTCGATTCAATCAACTTGCTGATGGAGAATGTCGCTGTTACGAGTCTGTTAGTTTTTCAAATGAGTTGCAAAATAATTTGTCTTGCAACCTCTAATGTTCCATTCAATAAATAAAAAGAAGAAAAATGAAAATTTTGTGCGAGCATTGCGTTCTACTGGTTAGAATGGCTCATTGCGCCTGCGCGTATTTACCTTTCAATAGCTCTCGTAGGTTAATGTAACGGAATTACTGAACGTTAACGTAGCGGT
Organism: Toxascaris leonina; assembly: GCA_022844705.1. NCBI lineage: Eukaryota > Metazoa > Nematoda > Chromadorea > Rhabditida > Ascarididae > Toxascaris > Toxascaris leonina. The sequence goes on along the minus strand of JAARMF010000002.1, from coordinate 174,236 downwards.
ACCTCTATGAGTGCGAACTTCATCATATCACTGCTAGGATTAGGTCAAGAATGCAGCTTTCACAGACTATTTTTGGAACCGGTTGGCTTGACAACAACCACAGTGCCGTAGGTCTTATTATGATTTTCGAATAGTTAAGCGGTCGGTTGGCATCATCGGTCTAAAAATTTTGTGAAGGATGGGTACTTTTTTGCTGCCAACTATATTCCATTAGAAAAGTTTCAGTGTTGTTATAAAAGATAAAGCTGTATGGCTGAGCAGATCGAAATACGTTAAAGATCAAGTATGAAACGATTTCATTTCTCGAGGTACACTGCATAAACACTAAACAGTCAATCGTCATATTCAACGACAACTAAACGAATGGGTTGATAGGAAATAATAGGACAATGGAAATGATGCAGTATTGAATTCGGGCTAATAGGTGATTATTGCTTATCTCATAAAGCAATCAAGAGAATGCGAAACGTCTGTGTGGTTATACTCACAAACTTTCTTCACTGAATCACATAATCACTCAATGGGAATAGCGCAATACATTTGTTCGTTGAACGACAACATGATTGCAACAGGTGAAATCTGCACATCACAGACGTCTGCTTTTTCTTGAGTGCCATTCTACTGCAAGAGATTTATGATGCTTATAATGCTAGCTGAACAGTGAACAAGTAGTGTAGCGAGCGATCAAAGTGGATACAGCAGAAATCATATGAATGAGCCTCTTATTCAATATCACGCATAACAACTAACACAGTTCGCCAATTTATCCATCGAATTTTGAGCATATCGGCTATAAGAAACGCGAACAAAGTTTAAAGGCAAACCTAAAATTGTGACTAAAATTTTAACTTCCCGTTACCTTTGGCATTGGAATTTGATGGAAAATATCGAGGGAATATGAAATATTCTTTCTTCACAAGACAAACCTGTTTGGTACCCTTCTTTTTGCCCTCATCTGTAGGAAATTTCTAAGCGAGTGGCAATTTGCGCGATTCTAAGCTGTATAATGGATACAAATGCAGAATTACCTAACACGAATTGATAAGGCCCTTCTGCATTTGTTTAAGCTAACGCAACAGGAAAAGCCGTGATGTTATATGAAGTCAACAGATAACAACAGTCACATTACATAGAGTCGTTGAGTTCCCTACAAAGACAAGAAAAGGAAACATTTCGCCACTCGGCCGGATTTCGGCCGAATGAACTGATTTCCAATGAGAAGTTTCTGAAACGGGCTAAGTGTGCAATTTTGCAGGATGAAGCCATATTCAGCAAAGTTTCACTCATGGCAGCAATTCATTCGCTATCTGTTGTATGATGCCCCCATATGAAGAAATGAGCATCGTTTGGCTGGAAAGTGATATGGATGAAAACTTTGCTCGAGTTAAACGGTAACTGCACTCCTTTAAAAAATGTTATACGATAGTTATGTCAAAATGTGAGGGCATTTTTGCGAATGCTACATCAAAGGGTGGGGGGATAATCACAAAATGTCTGTCTCGCCAGCGCCAGATAAGCGCGCAACGCCAGGTGAACCAGCACTGAGAATGAAAAATGCTGTTTTGGAATCGTACTACTGCAAATAATTAGCTTTTAAGGGATTTCATCGTTTTAAACAGAACTTCTGCGTGGCCACAAAGTGGTTGTCATCTCATGTAGTAACACAAACACATATATAACAGTTAAAACTTGCGACAGAACCAACTTCGACCCGGCTCATATTTTCAGTGATAAGGATGTGTTGGACGATAATAAAGTTATCATCCCACACAGGATCTGAATTTCTGACTGTCACTTTTAGCACAAATGATTCAGTCCGCTGAACTACCGGAGGATATTACATTTCCCCTTCTTCAGAGGAATAACGTTTTAAAAATATTTTAAAAAACAAAAAAAACAAAATCGATAGCCGCGTCAAAATCGTCCTCATGACTCGTATTCATTCATAACCGGTGAAGAGAGAGTGACGAAACATAATATTAAAATAAGAGAGCTCAAACAATCACCACTATTGATAAGCACATCGTATTCACTGCGAAATGAACAACAATAGGAAACAAAGCACAAATACCCGATGTCCACAATCGTCTGTGGTATATGATGTCCACTAAAATATATTCCTTGTCTTAAATCAAACGAAGCATATAAGGGGTTTTGATAATATATTACAACGGATAACGCATATGTCACAATTGTGCAGCAATGATTAAATGAATAAATCAGAGTGAATGAGTGAAACTTAAAGCGCTAATAGCGCTAATTGAGAACAAAATGCCTCTAAACGGTTGAAATAGTTTTATGTTCTTACTTATATTGTGTGGATTCTATTCAGTTTCCAAGGGAATGTGGATGCAAATCAAGTGAAATACTTCGATGACTGCTAAAACAAATAAAGTTTGACAATGCTGAGTTGGAGTATCACGCTAAGCTGCAATCATTATAAGACAGAGGAATCAATCGGTGGCACCTAATTTGGGGCAACTTCGAGTCAATTTTGCAACAATTTAATAAATTTCACATGTCTTTTGCCCTCCTCATCCCCCCCCCCCCCCCATCTTTTTCACCTGGAAATCGTATCTCTTCAAGTATTACAGTCCAAAGCGATCTATAAATTCCCATAAAGGAAATGATGTGGAGAAGCGTTATGGAAACTATAACAAAACGTACCACTAACGACGCACCGTTCGTTGGAAATTTCAGAAGAGTGGATTTGTCTGAATATTATTCAGTAGTGAGTGTCATCATTTGTTAGTGATATAATCAAAATATTTGCGATTCACTTACCCGTAGAGGATCTGCTCCGAACAAATAGCCTCAGAATGAATCTATGGAGTCATACTGCTAATTTCTACGTTACAAAATGAATGCTTATCATAAAGTATCACAACTTTTGTTTATTAGAGAATAGTCGAAGAAATTTGGAAAGAGGGAAAATTATTTGCAATTGTAACAATCCGAATGTCACTATCATATGGAACGAATTAAAAAAAATTGCAATTTAAAGAAGCAATTGATTAAAGGCACAATGCACTGCGAACAAAACAATTTGTTAAAGCGAACCAAATTTCAGATCACATGAGAGATCTCCGCTATCAAAATCTGATACAACCCTATTCGTTTAAGCGATTTCACTCTGGAATGGATGATGGCCGAAAAGAAAAATTGCTTAAATAGATTAGGAGATGCCTTGTTGTGCAACATTCATCTAGATTATAGTAAATACGGCTGAAGGAAAAACTATGATTTAGTGAATTGGAATATAATAGTTCGAAAGCAGTAAATTCTTTGTCGATTCACGGTATGGTGTTCTTACAATTGAAGCTTATTAAATTAGCTAACTCTTAGGAAAGAAGTCAACATCTGTAGTCAGATTTTTTGAGGCGGAGATTTAAGCGAAATTATTCATCATATACATAGCGCTGCGATGAATTCAACAGCGACTAAACAACTTTCGGTACGGTAAGTTTAGTGCCATAGGATCGCTTTGCTGTTTCATCAAGACTTGCCCGAGCGATATAATTGGTGTCAAGCATTCGTGGCAGGAAATGCTCGCTCGAAGTCAGCTTGCGATCAACCTTTACTGGTACGGCACCTCTTACGTAGATGTTCGCCAGCGCATCGCGTAGCTAAACATTTCTTTATAATCGTAGATATCAGGAAGGCGATCAAGGTCTAAGAAGAGATGAAAATCAGAGGCTCTTATGGTTTACCTACTTCTCAATGCGTGTCTCGAATTTTTTCTGGAAAATATCGCCAAAAGGCATTGAAAATTGGCATCCCAGTGGGTGGATAAATGAAGTGAACGTGAGTATAAACTTGGCTCGATCTTATCCGCGGCGGCTGTAATCATCTCTCAGCTTCTTGGATCCGCAAATCCGAGCGAGATGTGAGCGTTTTCGATATGGATATAGTGGTGGATGGGATTGAACACTTTGGCTAGACAATCCACCTTACGTATGGAAGAGTGACTGCGAAAACAAACGGTCAGCAGATGTACCAAATAATCTTCATTTGAGATAAGCAAAAAAGTCCAGAGAAGGAGACAAATCCAACTAGGAGGCTGTTCAAAAATCTGGAATACGAATGAAGTACTCACCTCTTTAAGAGCGATGACACCAATAAGACGTCCACAGTCAGTGACATATGCATGCGATAAACCAAGTAATGAAAATAGTGTATGCACCTGCAAGAAGATTGCATTTTGATAAATGAAGAGTGCAGATAAGAGCAAGAATTTTAATGTGACATTATCACAGAGGGATGAAATTTATAGTTTCGTTGGGAGGCTGATTAAACTGTGGTGCCAAATTTCAAAAATTGAAGGAACACCTTCGAGCGGATGTCGCTCGAGGGCGATTTAAAAACAATCAAAATGACGAGTTAAAACAAATAGGCACTGACGAAATCTTTCACATGTAAGTTGTATCTTGCCCTTCGATTTTCTTTTACTATTTCCTTCTATCCTCAAAATCACTCCTTTCTTGAATATCCTGGAGAATTGTAATGAGCCTCCGATAACAATATCTAGCGACCATAAAACACAGAGCCATATGAACGAACCTTGTAGAGTGATGAGCCAAGCACAAGTTGGAATGGCGCAGAATCGATGGCCACCTCCTCCAAATCGATCACCCTATCCAACAATTCATCTTTATTCATCCTTGTTCCATTTTCGTTCTTAATTTCCGAAGCAGGCTGTTTCGAGAACAATGAGGATAGTGGCATATCTAAAAACATATTCTCTTTAGGACACCTATCACTTACATTACCCCCAGAGCAGCGCTTCAGAATGAGATTGAAGAAATCAATGCTATATGAGACCCCCCACTCTGCTATCTTCGTGTGCATTCGAGATTCCTTTTCGTTACATTAGAAGGATTCGTGGCATTCAAATGAAAAGAAAAATCTGCCAGAATGGGACATCTCGTTGTGGTATTTGAATCTCAATCAGGTGGGGAATTCTCTGCAAGCAGAATGATCCATTCAGGAGCCTTTCTGCTAACTTGAGAAGTTCGAACATAGTTATAAACACATAAATCTAGAGGCCATATCATGGATCATTCAAGCGTTTGTAGGATAACAATAATGCGCCACTCTGGAAGCTTATTTGTAGGCCAAACGCGCAAGCTGGAATCTATTGCAATGAAAATGCCTCTAAGTGATCACAACAATGTTCTAAAAAATCGATGACTGCAACTCGAAGTATTTGCACAACACGAACGACAGACATAATGATTGACAAGCAGCGAGCCGCTTACACAGCACTGCACAAATATGAGAAAACGAAAGCAATATGGAAAAAGCCCTCAGGTGGGATATTTTGGACATGCATATTTCATACCCTGTATAATCATCGAATACACACGCTTGATGCATCTCATAAGCTAATGAATGCAAGTGGAAATCATCAAAAGGTAATGACATCAAATCACATGCGATTGTTTCTGATAGAATTCTCACTTCATGCTCCTTATGGACGCTGCATTGTTCTGGGTACGTACTCATTTCTTGATTATTTCATCGCAAGGATATCTGGGGTTGTATTTTTCTCGAATTTTGAAATTTTCATTGCGAATATCGATCTATTCAAAAAATGCCCATTCATTTTTCAAAAGTTGCTAGTTTTATAGGCGAACGAACCGTGCGCTTTTCGTGATTTATAAAAATGTCTTCCAATTTTCTGGTGCTTTTGGTAGGAGTGTTCCCTCTTAAATACAATGCAATCGGTTTTTAGCGAATTTCAGCGTGCGTAAATATGAACCCAGGAGAGGAGACGATGCATCGAAACACATAGCAGTTCATACAATTCATTAGCAATCATGCCAATATTTTGGGATATTCATGCGCAAATAAGGGAATCACTAGCTTTAAGCCAAAATTTAAAGCATTGTACTTACACAAGAGCACTGAAGAGATGTTGCGTTGTGAAGAAATCAGTTAATGAAAAAAAAACAATGATGTTACATAACAAAAAATTTCGGATGATTTGAACGCTAATGTAGATGTCAACTTGGATATTGAATAGAATTCTCTTATAAACGTCAACAAAACGATAAAATATGTTGGCAATGAGATGAAGGTTTCAATTTCCTTTAGAATTCCTCTCTTTGTACGATAAAATGATCAAAATTGTGCGCTTTACTAAATATACGTAGTTAAGGCATTAGAATTCTTACAACTCCATTTTCATGTGGGATCTTCCAACCAGTTTAGGCGAACAGAGGCAAAACTTTTCAGATCTGACCAAAACAGCAGAAAGAGAACACAAACATTGCAAGTGCAAATTAGCAGGTTTAAAATTTAAAGCTTCAGTCCCCGTTAACAATGTCCTTGTCGCTCTTCTTCCTTCTCCCGTCATTCTTGTCTAAACCACACGCATATCCATCCACAGTAATGTAGGTATAAAGTGAAGGTAAAGGGAGTAAATATTACTGCGGTGTAAAGAAAGAAAATGAAGTTACCATTTGGCGCATGAAGTGGTGATATTGCAAGCAGCGTATTACCGCTGATTGAACGATCATCAAGCAATTCTTCTTTCTCTTTAAGTGGACTCAACTTTGTGGCACCGTTTCCAGCAGAACGTCTTGATCGCCTCGAAAGGCGCATCGACGACCTAAAGGCTCTCTGTTAAAAAAGCAATAACTGTAGTGGAATTATTTTTTGCTCATTCAAGCTTCTACGTTTGTCCACCTCCTAGTCTCCCTCAAAAAAAGATTAGCAATCATCCTGAAAGGCGTTCAGTTATTTTCATAGCGAGGAAGGGGCATAGTGAGACTTATCGGCCTAAAAAGCGAGTACCCGGGGCCCATCAATGACGAAGGATCCAAAAAGTCCAACGATTTTTGCATTTTATAGGATTATCGATATATATCCCATTGCAAGATAGCCGTCGTTCAATAACCGCTCACGTTTTCATCATGCAGAATATATAACATTTTGTGGGAAAAATTCGGGGAAAAATTCGTGAAGTGAGGTCAGAAGAATGCCTCATCCCGCTTTATAGCTTTTGTTTGTCAATCATCCGATCATCATATCTAAGGGATGAGCCCAAATGATCCTGAATAAACGAGATAATATTGATTAAGATTCAATGGAAGTAGCTTCTATTCAGGCTAACCTAGCAGCTCACAGTGGCGAGATCTAGAGTTACATTGGAACCGTCTCACTTCTACGGTGAAAGGAGGCGAGTAAAACAAGCAAAGTAGAAGTTAAAAGGGGGAGATCCAGAAGGTATTTCTGAACTTATTGCCTTCAGACGGCTACTGAAGTGGAAAATAAAAGATAGCAAACAGTACCCCTCTCTCATTTATGACATCAAATGCGGTAATTTCGAGTATGTAACTTCTCAACATAAGCTCTTAAAGACTTATGACTAGTAGAGGATGCAAGTTTCATGTTGAATGAGCGAATCGCTCGCACAAATCTCATCGAAAATTCGACAGGTGCAAAATGCTGTCCGCAGAATTTTTGCAGATTTTTGGGTATCTTTAGGTATCTATGGTTCTTTCTGGAATTAATGGAGCAACTTTCCGGATTATAGGAGTGTGAACTATGACTAGTAAACTTCAAAAAATTTGTCTTCAATGGTGTTTTAGCTGAAACCTAATGCGAAAAGGAAAGGTTGATGCGACATGACGCTAGCATAATCACTTTGCGCATCCAAATTTTGTAATCTTGCAACGGACGAAACGACAAAAGAGCAAAATAATCCTTGAAGCGATAGAATTGATTCATTTCCAACCTTTTAAGGGTATTGAACAAATCAGATGGAGTTCTTCTCGCAATATTATCAATTTGTTCGGCGAGTAAATGGCGCCTCATCAGTGCCATCAAATATTTCTTTGCCACTGAACCGAGTAGAATTTTGTTCTCTGAAAGTCTCGAAGTCTACAACGACAAACATCACAATGAACTATTCTAGACATCGAATTGAGCATCAAGAAAGGGAACAGAAAACGTCTTTGAAATCAATCGCTTCAGCACAACAGCTTCCTTATAAGTGAATATTAACCCTGCCGCTATTTCTTGAGCGATTTCGGTAGCATCGACAAAAGCGAAATGTTCAGAATTCAGAAGTTGCATTTAGAGAAATGTTGACCAGATGGTATTGCATATTTCATTAGGAATTTAATAAAAATTCTTTTCTCCGTATTGAATCAAGATCTTAGCTCAGGTAACTTACTCCGATCAGTGACGACAGGAAAGCTTTTCAGATGAGGTGCGAAGCGAAGTATCTCTCGAAGTTCTCTATAAGTGGTCGATTTTGTTATATAAACCACATCCCTGATCATCACTTGCTCCACCTTTACCGTATGCACACTGCAATAGAAGCAACAATAGAAAGGATGATGCAATTGGTAAAAATAAGCAGAGCATTCCAAGAAAGCGAAATGAAGGCTGAAACGAGATGATAATCGGTATAGTCGTCCGAACAACCGTAAGGCAGTCAACGATGGACACCAAGTTAAGTAAAAGCTGAAGAGCCGTTTACTCGAACCCTTGAAATCAGGCATTATGTGATGAATGAGTTTAAAGACATTAGAATTTGCTTCCCTTTTAAAGAATTGACTGTCATATGGGAAACGTCGTTGAGATCACTCAAATGATTGGACATGTGTTTAAGATTAATGTCTTTTCTTCGTCATCCCCTCTCGTCCTCGATGGGGAGATATCATCTATCTCTTCCTGCTTCATTCTATCGAACTGGTCCTTTTTCTTCTTATGGTCATAATGAACTACAGCTCTCTGTTTCCTCTCCTATCGTTATGAGGCCACTGCCGTCAATTAGGGACAAGATTGGAAATGTGGATGAAAAAATAGATGTCGTAATCTAACATATGCTACTGAATACTCAGGAGATTGATTCCCTTACTCACTCAGGCACGTTCTCATGGCTAAATTGTAGGGGCATACAAAAATGCCCAAAAAACTTCTTTGACTCATACACCCTCTTCAGCAAAGAACCTGTCAACGAAGAAGGAAATGGAAGGGTTTGGTGGGGTCGAGATCACCTTTTATCAATAAAGTTGGATAAAGAAGGCGATGACTTTTTCCTTATTCAATCCCAGCGTATTCATGCATCATCCTCCATCATCTCTTTACGCCAGTCTCATTCTTGACATCGAATATTGTTTTTTGTCCTGATCGGTGACAAGGTCTTTTTCGACAGCAAAAATCCTTAAAAATGATGCACGAGCAAGGAGAATTCCCTTAGAACAGGGGCCTGGTGCGAGAGGCTGGAGCGCATTTACTTTTTTCGGCAATATGTCACCTCCAGCCAGTCGAGAACCATGCCACTTAATTGAGTGGGGCTCGTTCGCGCTTGATCCCTAACAGTCTCACATTGATGCTCCTTTACGGAGAGTGGCGCAAGTCCGCATTCTGTATATGGCTTCCAGAGTTGCTAGCCCCGCTCGCTTTCAGATAGGAAGTGCCGGAATTTTAACAAGGAAATCTTGCAGAGTAGTTTTAAATGGAAGCAAAATCTAACCTTATTCTTGAAGGTGGAAGATCGGGTAAATAGGGATATTTTTTAATGCGAATGATACTCTCATAAATAGATGGTTGCAGAAATTTGCACACTGCATTACCGACTAACATAGCGATCTGAAATGATCGTAGCTGCAATAGTACCATCGAAGCTCAAAAGAACATCTGTTTCAGCAGTTGTATCACGTGGATTACCTTCGCAGCAAACTTTTGAAAGGAAACATAATCTCGAAAGAAACAATCTCGAAGTCGTAAAGTGTTTGGCAATTTGCAATGTGGAAAAAAAGTTCGCTGTAATCTATGCGATAAGTATTATTTGCTGAGAAGGTTTCGGCTGCTCGACAAACAATTGTCAAGGTGAATAAGGTAGGCGGGTAGTTTCATTAACAACAAAATACGTCCCGAGAAAAACCTTACGAAGGGGATGCAACTATTCGTCAAAACGTTGGAAACGATATCGCCACCCAGGACAGAAAGTGACTAAGGCATGGACGAAATCTGAAATAACTACTGTGGTGGCACGAATGTGATGCAACTATTCGTCGTAAATACGGGATAATGCTAGTGCAGCGATGCGGAAAGACGGAGCGTGACGCTTTATCAATAGTGGACTCTCGAAAATGTTGCATCTGCAGTAATGTCCACTCTGCGTTATACAATCTGCTGCGTATATGGCCATTCAAAACGGACTATGAAGTAACCAAACCCTTAGAAGGTTACAAACAGGACATAACAATATCAGCTCCATACTTTCTTTTACTTAAACATATTCTCGATCGACAAACGGGCGAATAAGTGGCGCAAGTGCTCGGTGCCGCGAAGCGCTTCAAGAGCTCTTTGATTGGCACTTTTGGCGAATTCATCGACAAATGTTTTGGGTTATTCCAAATCATATGAGACTAGTTTTAAAGTCATATGCCAGTTGCAGCCTATAGTTCTTTTTTTCAAGAGGTTCCTCGCAGGTCATGCATCAAAGAACGTCTTCAACATGAAATTCTTAGAGCTCAAACTCCCATTAGCGACTAATCAGCGCCGTGAATAGGTTTAGTTTTCCAGAAGAACAGCTTGAAGGGATGTCCTATTGCACGGCTTGAAGATAAACAAACCAAAACTGGCAGGATTGGCGTCAGTTGTCCGGTCAACTCGCATATAATCACAGCCACCGAAAGCGTATGCGTCACCGCACCAGTATAGGCTGCTGCACCTGAAATAACTTATTCTTACAAATTCGAAAGGTCATAGTTTGAGCAACGAATGAGAACTAATCTATGACTCGTAAAATACATCCGTTTCTAAAGAGCTTTCTGGTGCATTCCTTTTCGAATGACAGAGGGTATGAGCGAGGGAAGGGGGAAATTTTTTTGTTCAAAAATAGTGACACATTACTCTTTCGTGGTGTTTGTTCAGCTGTATAGAGGATAGTGTTCGTTCACACTCGAGATCTTTTTAGGTCCGCAAGAGGATAAATTATGCGACAATATCAAGTAACGGAAAAGGTATCAAACGTTCCTAGTTAAATGATTCCTCTCACGTCCCACATCCTGGAATAAACGCGAAGTCGACAGCATAATCAAAAATGCTCATATGCATCATCCGAGATCTGTGAACTCGGCTGAGGTGAATAGTGTTGAGGGTTTTCCGTTTCCGCAAAGGTCAGAATTCGATTTGCATGACTTGTTAGAAAGAATTTCATTCAAAATCGACCAGATTCTCCTATATAGCGCATGTGAAGCAAAGATTACATGTCAACTGCAATTGCAACAAACCATTGATAGAGAATTGCAATTAAATGCAAATGAACAAATGGAAAAGTGTGCTAATGAATCGAACACAACGTGCGCGTTTGTCATATCACTTATAAGGATTACCGAAAATAGTGCAACAATTGAAACAATGCATTCATGTTTTTAATGGGTCAATAGCGCAATTGCTCATATTACTGCAATGAAAAAGTCTTTCAACGTCACTGAGTAAAATTTTCAGAGGTATTTAACAGGTTATTACTGCTATGGATACAGTCAGTCTGAAAAATTGCACAGTTAGTCTACACTGTTTAGGGCATTTAGGGCTTAGACTACGGTTTATAGTTTAGAGAGTTAAGAATACTTAAATTTCGTGAATTAACTCCGAACCTCTAATTGAAAACTAAAGGAATAGAAAGAAAGAGATACTTGCCATACACATGGTGAAAAGTAGTCTCTCTGTGTTTTACGAATAACAGAAAAAAAAACACATTAAACCACTCCGACATACCGACAACGGCATATAGGCCTGGATAGACTGGTGGACCACCAGCACCACGAATGCCTTCTGGAAACAAATACGACATCGTTTCGCCCATCAATCTCCCTCCAGCGGCACCGATCACAAACGATGGCACAAATACGCCCGCTGGCACATTTATCGATATACAAATTGCAACTAGAAGAAACTGAAACATGAAGATTTCTCAACTGTCATTATCAATTAGAGAAGATAAGCACAGTCGGAACTCCAAGAATGCAGAATCAACTGCAGCGACCACCAAAGTTCGTGAGTTCCAGAAAATCGGTGCTGCATTTTGGGGTGGGAAGAGCTAACTGGAAGTAAATGTAATGCGGAGAACTTTATACCATTTCGCTAGTGCAGTTTTCATTGTTATAAGGTAAGCTGCACCGAGGAAGACTGGATTGACTTGCGAGCAAAATAAGACGCATCGTGTTTATAGTATTCCCTCAAAGACATCAATTAGACACTGATAGCCTATAACTAGCCTATAACCTGCCACAATGCAAACCATTCAAATGCATAAGTATTTCTCTCTAGCAAGTCTCTTTAAAAGAGTTGGAGGTGAGGCTGGAAAAGGAACTATTTTCATGAAGCGTCTAGTGGTCATTGTATTGTAAAGGTTAAGAATGTGAAAAATAACTGACATAGGTGGCGAGGTAGCAAGCGAGCGATAGGAATATACTGACTCCACCATCAGGCCCACCGGTCCAATGCTCCAATAGGCGCCCATCACATGAATGCGCACTCTGATTCAATGCATAAAAAGTGCAGTTGTTGAAGAAATCGGCCATTGTTTCCCGAAAAGTCAACTGAAGTAAAAGAGTTCTAAAAACTAGCGGAAGCGAAGAATTCGAATAGCTTCAGGAAGCAATTTGAGGCTTTTCCTCAGCTATCTGCGGCTCAAATCAATCCCGTTATAAGCCTCATATGTAGCAAAATGCCTTTGTTATGTCAATGCTTCCGCTGCTATAAGTAAGACAGTTATATGCATTCAGAATTGAAGAGACTTTAAGTGTGAATAGCCAAAAGTTTAATCCTTGATGATCATGAGCAAGGTAACAGTAACGAAAAAATAACCTTCCCAGCAATATATCGTCCGAATCCTCGCGGATAGGTAAGTATGCCCACAACAGCGGCCATAAAAATAGTGAATGTGAAGAAACTGAAAACGATGAAGAATTTTTAGAAGTCGCTGGCATCGCAAATGTGGCACGGTTCAAGGGCATCAAATGATCACCATCAAGTTATTAGCGGCCTTTCGTGAAGCATGCACTTGTCTCAAAACAGCTGACCGTCGAAGGTCTCTACGTGAAAGCTGTGAGCAAGTATAAACAGTTCTTAAAGTGCAACTGTTAAAGTGATGGGTAAATGCAGTGGTGTAGAAGGTAAGGGTATAAACTGAGCTTCCAAAGATATGGTTCTTAGGATCTGAAAAGAGGAACTGATATGCGCGTTCGTAGTATTTTATAAACCACGGTTTTATTGTGATCACGACCTTTAAAAGCAACCAGCTTAAGCTCGCAAAGATATGCACCGAAGGACGCTCTCTGTGACCTCGACCTAATGATGACTCAAGAAATGAAGAGGAAAAGAAATAAACCTGTAAGGATCACATATCCCATGATCAGGAGTACTTTCAAAGAAAATGAAGAAACTCAATCCTCCCAGTCAGCAAAATGCTGATAAGAGGACAAATCAGATCCAACTCTTCAGAGCGAGATTCCGACAGATTCACAATTTCCCTAGAAAATATACAGCATGCTTCAGCATTCCCATTCAGGCTAGGCCCCCTTGATAATGAAAGCATAGACCGACCACTACAAAGCGCACAATGTCATCAAAAACAAACTTGCACAGTGTACCTACAAATAAATAAAACGAAAGCGCTCTTTCCTACTTCATTCATTAGCGCACTCACCTCACGCTCTCTGTTCCTCCCCTCCCCTCCCCCCCATTCCACACGCCCATTGCCTTTCTCTTCCCCACAAGACCAATCAAATTCCATAGAAAAAAATAAGCGACTGCCATCAGAGTGGTGACCGACTTTTTGCCGAAAAGTATTTTGAATAGGCGATTTCCTTCGCGAAATAGTGTAATACGTCGATGCGTGAAAATAAACATCGCTCCAAGAAGGCCACCGAGCAACCTAAAAATTGTTTATTAATTCCTTGTAACTGCAAAATGTATCATTTGGGGGAAATGGCTGCACCTCCTTGAATCATGTATCAACTTCAACTCTAACATATCGAGCCATACTACCCTTATGTCTCACTGAACACCTCGGGCTGTGGTGTGACATAGTGGGACAATACATGGCGCTAACGGCGCAATCCATACCGGACGGGGGGGGGGGGGGG
>JAARMF010000002.1:88556-139330 GCA_022844705.1 Toxascaris leonina | reverse complement strand
ATATAAATATATATATATATATATATATATATACATAATAGTATAATAGTGAATTCAAGTAAAAAATGGCGTTTTTACGTTTTTACAGGGAACTTAGTGATTATTACAGTTCCCTTCCGCTACATGATGCTTTCCGCTTCAGCTTCCACGAACAAACCATGCTGATTTGCAACAGTGCAAGCAAATGACTCACGGCAACATTCGAATATCTCAGTTGAAGCAACATAGTTTTTATTAAATGATACAGCTCACTCGTTATCACTCAAATCTTCATCGTATATCACTTGCATTGGAGCGTTAACACTAACGAGCAATTCAAGCAAACGAATACACTTGTTGTCAGTGTTTGCGAAATGATCTAAATCTTTATTGTTTTTTGCTATATTCATCCCACATCAAAACACATCTCAAACGAGCAATAAATTGATGTGAGCTCCTCAAAACCCTTCTAATTATTCATTGACGCAAGAGACCAATTCCAAAGATGTAAAAAAGTGATTTGAAGGAAAAGACGCCATAAAATAAGAAATATTCTGCCAATGTCACATCTGGATCGCCCATTTCACCGTCTTCAAGTCAAAGCTCATCCAACAAATGAGAGAAATAAGCAAAAGTAATGCTCGGTCTGTACCACACAAATCATAGTCTCCAGAATCATCCCATTTTACATTTACATCTGTAAAGTTCGTGACCGGAAATTACAATGGCAGATCCTCGTAGGGAAGATCAGCGCCCAGGCTCAAATGAATAATGTTTGTCATCGGCAAGCTGCAGTCACGTTCCCCGTGGGAACTCACATGAACTATACGGCAGTTTTGTCCGAAGATTCTACGCCATCATTCTTAAGTTGTTCTATGCTGGAGTTAGCAAAATTCTCAAGGAGATCAGTAGAATGATGAGCGCATCTGAGCGTTTAGCGTTGCGGAGAAAAATCACTTGGTGAAGAATTATTGCGTGGAATGTCGAAATGCTACTAATAAATGTCATGAACAATGAAGACGATCCCAAATGTGGGCATAATGCCACGAAGGGAACACATTATAACGAACAGTGAAATGGTTCGACTCCGAGTTGCTCTCTGCACTAAAGCCAAATTTTGGAATGTGGTAGCGCCAAGACTCCTATACAGATAAACGTAGCCAACAGTGGGAATATCATATCTCTTGTAACTTGATTCGGAAGAATATAGAGGTTTTAAAAAATTACGACAATGCAGCAAGGATTGAAATTTCAGTTCCATTTATTACGTAGTTTTTTGACACTCATATTGAAGGCATCATTCCGTGAGTGCTTTGCTAAAAAATTTTCACTGAAAGCTTTTCACACTGCTTCACCAAAATACGAATTTTATTGGAATTCCAGAAACGAAATGCTATCAGCTGACGATTGAGTGGGCAGCAGAAGGCTTCAAAGATCACACGCCTCCATTAATGCAAATTTTCTAATAGTGTGTCTGCTGAAATTATATAGCAACCAAATATGAGCTTGATGATTCTTTTTTCTCCACTCACAAATTTTGCTATTGTTTGGGAAATAATATTCTCCGCCGAATGAGTTGACGTTAAGATTTGATTGCAGTGTTCGAAGTGAAGAAAAACATTCAACAGACATCATATTCTGTTAACTACAAGACGATGAGCGAAGTGACAGTTTGCAGTCCCAATGGATGATGCACCTTAATCAGCAAATTAGCAATTTCACTCACCTTCCAAGATAAATGCCACATTATGCTTGCTAATAAAACCGACCTAACCAATTTGAATGTGGCTGTGTCATATCACATTGTTCTCCTAGGATGGGAATATAACTCCACTTGTATGTTTATGAAGCCGTACTTTATGTTTGCGACACCACGCCTTATTTGTATGGCACATTACTCATTCGGATCATATTTTTTGGGCCTATGACTTCCATATTCCATTCACAACTCAATTCTCATGCGCATTTAAATATTGCACTCGTAAAGCTCAATACTGCAACATTGTGCGCCTGCGTTGAAAGATTCATGAGAGCATTGTAAACATTCAAGGAATTAACACATTTAGGCAATTTTTTAAATTATTTTTTGCAAGGCATGAAATTAACTCTTAGGCGAGCTGGATGGGGCGGACAAATATCGTATAAGATCCCATCGAGTGAATTTCCTCGTTACCTCATAGAATATAATATAGCAGCATCATTTACAATCTCTGCATTCTCGTGATGCAGTGGGCATACAACAATGAAATAAAAGCAGGATGAGTTAGCCGTAAATCTCACAATAAACGTCTTTGCTGCACATCAGAAATCTCGATCCACTTTTCGAGAGTGACCTTTTTTGTTATGATGCGAGTTGTCCTTTTTTGAGATGAATTTATTGTGACACACAGTGAAATACGAAGTATGCAGTCAGGGATACATAAATCCCCAAATTCGCAGCCAATTTCGAGCAAAACTAAACGAGCAGAACAAATGACTGCTGCACTCGTCCTCTTACAAAGCTAACAACTTTTTGTGGAATATCGCTTCGTTGTTGAGAAATTCTTTTGCTAATTGGAATCTATTAGAGAATTAGTGCCGAAAAAACTTTTCTCCGCCCACATGACGTATGACCAACAACCCTGAAAGGTAACAAAATTGCGTCTGGTGCGCTAAGCAAGCAACAGCTTGGCGTTGAACGAGTCGATAACGGGACATAAGAGTTGATACGGTGAGCCCTTTGCACTCTGCCCACATGATCAACAAATTCAGCAACTTAGCAACAAATAATAAATATGGGAAATAGAGTCGTCGCCTTCTGCTTGACAACGCTACCCTCATGAATATTTCAATGGATAATTGTTTTTTTTTCGACGACGCGTCTAAAATAAATGAGAAAATGACCGGTGGATAACAGTTGCAATCTTCGCTGGATTTAATTATTCACAATTTCTTTACATGCTAAAATTTGTAATATGTTACTTGTGATGGCTCAATCATGCACTGCTTTGAGCGCCAATTTTCATATCTATGCTTTCTGAGGCTATTGAGATGGAACCAACAGGCAGATGGACGGAAAGATATATACATGCGCATGCACAAGTGAAATGCCGCAGTAGTGCGCATTTGTGAAGCAAGCTTGAAAAGTGCAAAATATGCATCGGATTTGCCGCCTGTTTGCTTGCGCGTTTTTGATGCACACATCAGCTGTATAGGGATCGACATTGTAAAGCGATTGACAACGCGAGATGGGAGGCATCACCCACTGTTCGTGGCTGCATGCTTCTATTGCGCACTTAAGCTGCAATGTTCCAACGTGCACGTAAATCTTTTTGCGAGCAAAGATTTGAATTGTTGCAATTTTTCTGCCATCATTATGCACATGTCAATAGGTCATTAGTGAATGCGAAGCGACTTGTGAAACGGTTGTGCCAATTCGCTGAAAGACTGACTTATTGAGATTTCTGATTGTTCGACGAGTATTGCAATGCACTTAACTCTGTTTTTTTATGAACCCAAAAATCATCGCCCACACTCCTTACCAGCCCTCCAACAAGCAAAAAGAAATGTTTCCTATATCTTTGTAAAAAAAAACTCTCCTTTGGGCAGAAAGATAATCAGATCATTGAACGAGAAAAAACGTTGTTCATAAAAGAGCACTCAGAATTCAAAACGTATCCTCAAGCTTTTTTGGAAGTGGAAGAACGATCAAGTTTGCTGCAGTAACATTTCCTCAAGGATCACGGGATTTATTAAACTGACCTAATGTGTGGACACAGTAAAGAAGATTTAAAAGAACGCAGAGAAATCAAATGCACTCATTATTCTGGAACATGGCAGATATAAGGGAACATTGGAAAGTGCTTTGATATAAGACTCTCTCTAGGGAACCAAGAGTGACTGGCAAATTCCTGTCAGAATAGGCATCTTCCTTTCAGAAAGCGTTATTCATTGATGTCAAGTGAACGTATCAATTCATGGATTGAAACTTTTCATATTATACTAGATAAAGGAATGTAGCAAACAAACTGGGTTATGCATTCAGAGGAAGTAAATTTAGTCGCAAATGCTTAGTGTTCAGCACAGGTGCTTCCCCATCACTTGATTGTTAGATCACTGTCCGATTCTCAAGCAATAGAACAACTGGGGATTGAATTTTGTGAACTAGCTGCTGTAGGCAACATGCATGTGCATATTTGTCTTGTTGGTTGTTGCTGAGCAAGTCAAGCATGGAAACGAATTCCGATGAAGCAATTTGTCAACGAATGTGGCGGCATATATTGTTCAAACACAGAAAAAAAATCCAACATTTCAAAATCGTCGACAATAAAGGGCTAAATTGCTTACGTTTTTCAACCCTAAAAATGAGTATTACAACGGTTTTTTTTAGAAACTTCCATATTTCGCACCTTCCTACTTCTTCTTCAATCGTTGCGGTTATCCTTAACGTAGAACTGAGAAAGTAATCGTCTCTTTCCTCCTTATATTCTTGCAATATTGGCAATGTTATGTGCTTTTGCAAAATTGTTTCTCAGCTGTGCATTGCGATAATGCCTATCAGTGCATATGTATACCGTCCTGCCCGTCTGTGTGTCCAATAGTTTAAACCCAGGAATACCATAATTGCAGTGCATACCGAGAGTTAATCAGTGGCCCAATAATTCGCTTTGCTCTATCATTTGCTTGAGCAGATAAAAAACTTTAGAAACGGTGAAGAATTCCAGCACATCTTACACTAGTTGCAATTCGTTGCGCAATCTGAAGGCTGCAAGAAAAAAATCTATTCGGAAGAACTGCTTGTTTTGCTTCTTTACTGGCAGTTTGTGAAATCAATTCGTCAGACCAGCGAGAAGCAAAAACGCCTGTCGCAATAATACACCTGGTACGCTATTCGACTTGCTGTTTTCATGAAACTCGATTTGCAGTAGAGTTCGCGATGCTTCGGACTCAGTGAAGAGCGAGAGGTGAACGCATTTGAGTGCTTCGCAAGTTGCCAGAGTTCAAATCCTCACCAAACAAGAGTTTTACAAAAATAATGATGCCCTCATAACCTTACCTTCAAGGTATTCAAGGTTTGGTAATAAAGGCATAATAGGAGCTTAAGCATCACATGATCAACCTGTTTGACAAACGTCGACGTGGAAGTTGTTCGTTGAAACAGAGCTTGAATGTTAGGTGCAGGATGGAGAGGAGGTGCTCAAAGAGTGCTTCACGAAAACATCTTTCACTCTCTTGAAGTGAAAATAACATTCAGAGCATTTTCGATGCTTTACAGTGCAAATTAAAGCGATTCTAATGCTAGCTCTGTAGATTCTTTTTTGCTGCCTCGCGAACAATTGATAGCTTACTGTATGCAAACAAGAAACATTACGCCAACACTTGTGAACTGCACTGTTGATCTTCGCGAGTAAAAATGAGGAAGAACGTTTGCAGCAGCAGCAGATGGTGTGTTTCGATGAGGAGGGACTTCGTGCTTTCATGAACGCAGCAAACATGTTTCGGAGTTGCAGCACGCTGATAAAATTTTATCCTCGATTGCTTCGTTATCCTCTATTTCCCGAATCCTCTATTTCACTGCTCGCAATCGACCCAAAATCGTCATGACTATTCGAGGCTCAGTGAAGCCCAGCAACTAGACGCATGCATTACATAAACCATGAAATTGTAGTCAAGGTTCAGGCTGGAAGGTAAGTGCGAGCATTTATGACCGAGAGTGGAAATACGCTTTCATGCAATCTTGGAACACGAAGTGCGTCATCAACTCATGTTCACGGCCAATCGGCAGAATAATTTATCGAAGTTGATTTAACCGTCTTTGAGCAATGAGGACAAAGCTTTGTTCCTCTTCATATTGTAACGCGAATTCGCGGACGCAAATAACGAAATGCTTGCATCTACAATAGCTATTTCTGAAATTTCGGAGCTAAGTAAGCTCTCGATTGTCGATGGTAAGTATGGTGATGAAATTTAGATTTCTCTCGCAACTCCTCCTGACCAGTTATTCATTTCGTCAACGTTCTAATTTTACCTCAAATTTCGCTCAATCGTCTGATTGAAATATATGATGATCTGTATATCGCACCGAACAATAAAGAAATTTTGCATAATTATGAGTATTGCTATATTCTAAAGTTTAGTCTCTTATCCTTCGACATCAATGGCGATCTACGAATGTATGGAGAAACAGTGAAAGAGGATTTCTCGTAAAGGGGCGAAAAATTTAATGAACGATTGAGCGAATTTGGCGATTTGTTAGATCGGTTGCCCAGGTGATGGGAAGTATTTTGGTAATAATGCTTCCAGTAAGCAAATGAATACTTAATACCGAGAAGTGTAAATAAACGTGCAAAATGGATGTTGCCGAGAAATGGAGACAAGCTTCGAAGGTAACTTGCCTCATAAGCCAGGAGCTCTTCCTGCGCTCATCAATGACTCCGTATGCGTTAAGTCGCAAAGGCATCTTCATTCAGAACCTAGTTGTCGATCATGGAATAGAGAGCAATAGTTTTCGTACCCATCATTCTGCGCAATCCGATATACAGTCTTTGAAGCACACACCGCCGACAAAGGCGAGAATGGGAAAGCCGGGTACATCTCTGTCCAAAATATTGACTCAAACAAATGGCGTCTTGCGTCTACTGGGCGTGGCGCATTCACGCGCACCTTCACCAGCATAACTGAGACTCCATCAAGGTCTTGTTCGGCATTCAGCTTGAAGCCCATTATGAAATAGAGACAGCATTTCTTGTAGATAATGAAGGATGAACAAGAACTGAGCCTTCTATTATATGGACAAGTAAGTCGAATAATGGTGCCTAGTTGTGACTGACTAGCCAAAGCCGACTCCTCAAGAGACCTGAGGTGATTCATGAGGAGGGGAGAGTGTAACCAAATCGCTCTTCAAAATAATCAACCTTATCTCATTGGATCACCGCAAGCTGTGCTCTCCATGCAATAGCAATTCTCGTTGCTGATCCCTTACTGAATGTTGCAGTTCAACTTCGGCTCTTTTCTCTGAGTTCATCTCACTGCTGTGGTGGTTAGAGATGGGAGCAATTAGTAATTTCACTATTAACTACCCCAGTTGTGAATAGGGATTGTGCTTCCCCTCCATTATTACTGGGAAATCAGCAATGCGAAGATGTGAGGCATATAATCATATATGAGCATTCAGAAGCCTCTAGACGAGCATGCTGAGATTTGTCTCGTCCATCGAAGAATTTCCGTAATGATGAATAGAGAGACTAATAAAAAAAAATCAACGCCGACTATTAGTTTTCTGATATTCCTTCGTATCCTTATTAAGATCTTTTGCAGACGGAAGGAAGTGAAGTCACAGAATCGACTCGATTTTAGTCTCCGCAAATTTTGAGAAATACCATTAGCCGTGATGATATATATTTGTCAATTATGTTTGAGTTCGTCGGCGCAACCTTCTCGATATATCAACTAAGAAAGATATGTTGATGTTGGTTGATATTTGAAATCGACATTGCAAGCTGATCCCTTATGATCATTTCAATTTCATTTCAACAATTCCTTTGTTGCTATCCAAACAGAATGTAATATAAGCATGAAAAAGCTTTTGATGAATTTACGGCTTATCAGAAAATAATGCGATCGATTGATTGGCTTGTGCAATTCTACTGAATATTGTAGCAATTCCGCGAAACAGATCCTTCAGAATGCAACAAATATGAGCCTCATTCATCAAAAGAAAAAATGATTTGTGTTCATGGTAATCAGCTCGAATTACTTAAATGCGCACTAACAAAATAAAGTGAGATGTAGCAGAAGGAAAAGACGTGAAAAATGGCTATGAAAGAGGTTGGGCTTCCAGATACCTCTTGCAAATGCATGCAATGATGAAGCTAAGAGGAATTTTGAGGGAGAAAGCCAAAAAATGTTTGCAAATTATCCGAACGATCCTTCAAATCGTGGCATAAATAATTAAGAGAGTGCAGTCAAACATATTTGAAGAGCAGAAAAAATTATCCCCTCCTCTATGAATATCGCAAAAATCTTCAGAGGACTACATCAGTGGTTCAAATTTTCGACAGCTTTTGAAGGTGCGGTGAAGCATAAAGAATTCTCTAACGTAGCAAAATATCGACATCTGCTGACTTGTTTGAAGGACGGAACAACGAGTTACGTTGACGGATATGACTTGCATGAAAAACTATCACGAGATTGTACAGCACTGAAAATCCAATTCCGATATAAGCACCACTTATGTAGTGAATCGCAAGAGCACTTCGAAAAGCTAGAAAAAGGAGGCACCGTCGAAAAGATGCTACAAATTGAGGTGTTTCTGACTGTGTGCGAAATAGATCTTAGTGAACAGTTTCAACTAAAAAAACTGCAAAGAGGGTTGATCTAGGGAGATTCTAATAGTTCAGATTGCTTTAATAACTGCTTGTAAAACTTCATGAATCATCGGAGCTAAACATGCACCCACAATAGGAAAGCAAAAGAGACGCTCATTTTGTATGAAAAGTCAATGCACTAGCAAATGCTCGCTGTTCAGAAATGTTCATAAGCGAAGAGCCGTATTTAAAATCAGTTTAAAATCAGCATAACAAAAACGAAAGGTGAGTTGAAAGAACAGGAAGGCGTGATATCTCATGATATTATTTGCCTTGCAAGTACAGAATTATAATCCCCAACAAGATTGTTGTTTCTGAAATCTTGAGAAGAAAAAATGGGAAAGTCGATACGGGCATGTTTACATTGCTAAACATGAGGATAGCACAATTGCGCGTCAGAGTTGACGAACGGCTATGATGGATGACGTTTTTCGACGATATAGAGATATATGAGCGATGAGTTGCAAATGGATTACTTTTGATTTCTATGATCGTTGAAAAAATGTCCTAGAAAGTAAACATGATTGCCACTCAAGTACAGCTCAAAGAGGAGAAGATCTTGACACAACCTCTGTGTTATGATAGCTACTTGAAAGTTGTGATGAACACTGCGTTCATCAACAATGCGATATTGAGGATCAAATCATGCGAAAACGTTGCACCAAACGGAAGTGAAAAAAGAAGCATTCCGGCGTGTTGATCTGAATGACTCACTTCGGTGGTCTTTTCATTAGAAGTATAAATCATGAACGAAGCACACTGACCCGAAATTGCGTTGAGAAAGAGGGCTTTTTCATGTGGGGTGCTTAAACAACTTGCCATATCTGTAGCGGATTTCTTTGGCAAATATGAACGGGGTGCATTGCGCTTCCGGGTGGCTACATTTGTGGATATTGGTGTTCGCACCAGCTAGATTTGAAATCATTTTAAGTTTGTTTCTTTCTCGAGTTGAGGTCAATCATCACTTGCAACCAAGTTATCATAATGTAGGTAAAAAGTTATTGGAAAATTCTAACAACGATGTCAGAAAATTTTTATCGAACGCGGTGACTAAAATCATTAGGGCACAGAGATTGATTGAGATCGTAGAAGAGGGCGAAAATACTGAAAATGAGGGAAAGCTATGCTCTCAACATCAGAAATCCGCATCTAAACTACCGACTAATCTTCTAGACCGAAGTAAAGGTGTCGAGAAACTCGTCCGAAAGTAATGCGCAACGCATTAAATGAATCGATCCTACAGGTGAGCACTGTTATGTTCTGGAAACATCAACTTAACTTGCGATTCGTGTGTTAATGCAATGCGTGCATAGCAAAGCACTGTCGATTCGTAGATCCGGCTATCTTGAAGGGCTGAACGTGGTTAGCAAAGCTCGCAATGCGACCGACTTGATAACTCCTGCTACGCTTGCACTGAAGAATTTCAGAACCTGTGGACAGACGACAGACAATGAAATATATCTTTTAAAGCCGAAATTGGGAATAGGCTCGAAGAGGTCATAAGTCTATAGTACGACAAAGTATGGACCGATGTTCGATAATTACTGGTCTCGAAAAAACAAAACTCAAATGAACGCATTCGCTGATGCACTACTAAATGCTTAGCTCCGGCAGGCTTTTAATTGCTTAAAAATTTGAATATGGACTCGAATAAGTCTATAGTGATAGCTCGATGAGAATAGCCAGCGGTATTTGGCTTGCAAAATTTATTGGAAAAAGCAGCACATTTCGATCTGTCTGAGAGAGAGGGCATGCGTTCTATGCTTGATACATTCTTGGAAACAATGAGTGAAATTGTTAGAAGAAAAGCTGCAAGAAATCCGGTCAGAGCTGGGAACTTCGACAATATGTCAGCTGAACACGTATTGACTGAGAGAAAAATCCAAGAGATATGGCTACGCGTTGTTGCACATCAGATGGATCAGAGGATCTTCAAACCTCGTTGAATGGGTAGAAGGAGATGCAACGGAGGGAGACAGGAATTCAGAAGTCGAAAGTAAAGAGAAAAAACGACCAATTCGAGCGTCTTCAAGTAAACTAAATTGTAAATGTCCATAAAAAAGCGAACGGCATTTCATGCTTGGTGCCGTAATCGACATTAGTCGCTTCAATGAATGGAGTGTGAAAAATGGTGACAATTTACGCATTGAGTTTTGTGGGGAACTAGCGAGGAGAGGAACAGTAAATATGAATGTTGAAATGAGAGTAACAGTAGATGAAAAAGTTCGGGATGTTGAAACCCTCTCAACAAGGAATCACAAACAGCTGGTAATTATCTTGACAGCTTAAAGGATCCACGAAACTTTCAAGGTAGGAACGGTACTATTAGGTGCAAAATGAAAATCAAAAGCAGATTGAACCTGAGCTCGATCGGATGCGAAGTAATTTCATGAAGCGTCTCTGCTCATCGTCGATTCTTCAAATGGTGAATGATAACGCAAGATAAGGATGAGGAGTGATGGAACGGTCATGAAAGTTGTGGAAGTGTTCATGTACGGTAAATGATGCTAAACAAAAATGCGACTTTCATCTGTGCTAGAAGCTGTGAAATTGCTGCAACCCTTTCAAGTTGTTATAGTTTTTGGGAAGAGGAAATAATCCCGCACAGACAGCAAAGGAATAAAGAATATAAAGAATGTTCGCGCAACATCGTTGATTATGCGACGAGAAGAATGAAATAATTTGCTTGATTCATCTAAAAGATCAGACTTTTAATGAAAATAACCTCAGCGGAAGTAAGATTGCTATAGCGCCTAGATGATGCAAATGAAGGGGTTGACCTAATAATGACTAAAATACTTGGAATTTGAGTGCTTCCTACTGGGGCAACAGCAAAATTAAAATCGAGTGCACCGCAGCATATAAAAGCCTCTTCTTAGAAGCTGATTCCCAATGAATATACCAAACGTTACTCAAAGGAACACCTTGCGGGAAGCGGAAGAAAGCGGACTGATGTGGAGTGATGAAATTGACTACAGAATCGAGTTGAATTCTCTATGGTGAAAATGATGAAGGAATTAATTAAAATATATTTTCGACGGAATGTGAATGAAATACAAATTTTGTTGTCAAAAAAATACAAACGAAGAAGTGAGCTGCATAGCTCTGAACGGCAAATACATTGTTGAAATGAGAAACGTTATTGTGGATGCGAAACTTTTGAAGCGAAGACCAGAGATACGAAGGGATCGATGAACTTTTTTTACAAAGGCCACAAAAAGCGCTGTAGCTGTCACAAAGCTAAAAACGGTGTTTTTGTGTGAGGAGGAATAGAATGAGAATGTAAATGTTCACAGAAGAATGCAAAATCATGTATTCGCAAGTAATAGAAAGTGTGCGCCCCATAAGATATTAGAAAATCGGTCAATCGCTTTACCGATCAAAACAAATATGACAGAATTGGGAAGAATGGATTGGAAAAGGTTCTGAATTGGGGAGGCGCTGAAGAATGAATCGTCAACGATTGTTGAGCAAACCTTTGATAATCTCTTACTTGTTGTATGGCTCGCAGAAGAGAGTTGGTGGTAAGGACTATCAAATCGCTTTCACCAAGAAGTGCGACGTATCTACAGCGGAACTGTGGGCAAACTTAAAGAGCATTAAGCGGGAGAACATGCAAATAAGTGCAAGATGGGGGGTGCTGAGTTTATGAGCAAGTATATCGTGTGGGCAAGTTTGCGCCTGACAAAATCAATTAGACCAAGTCGACGACTGAACACTGCGGCGAGTTGAGTGATGATAGTTGCTGATCGAGGAAATGGAAATCACAGTGAAGCCTAATGGAAGAGAACTACGAAAGTTGCTGCTGATGAAATCGAGAGCCAAGGATAATGGGAAGAAAGATTGAAGAAAGTCAAACAATACCGTCGAAGATTTCCAGTGAAGTGTTTGCAGACACAATTTTACTGTTTTCTTTAGTCGCCATTTCGAATCAAACTTGTGTGACATCACAAATTCTTCAGCTCTTGTTGAATGGACTGGCACTAGCAAGGTAGAGACCTATAGAGTAACGGTAACGATGCGTTGATTTAACAATCCACCTAGTTGTCAGGACTATTGTACACATAATCGAGATCATAACTTGATTTCGAGACCAAAGATTTTTGTAGAGGCGGATTGAGTGACTCAAATATAACATCTTATATTCTAGGTTACATACAACGCCCTGACTCTTTCAAAGAGCAAAACGTTCCTCGAATGAGGTCGAACCATTCTGCCAAAGAGCAGCGTCTGAGGACCATTTCATTTATATTGGTTATCGCTTTCAAAGTGTTCCCCATTCTCAATGCACCCTTCCTTTTACAATAATGTTTGCCTTTTGCCCATTATTTGCCCTATCGCTGTTAAAATCAACACAACTTCCATTTTGCCGGTGAACAAAAAGAACTGTTTGTGCTGTTGATTACTTTGCGATGCAACTCACTAATGCATCAAGGCTTTGAATTCAGCTGATCAAGCACATTTAATTCACTCTCAGATCATATCGCTTTGCATGCGCTCTGGGTATGGTTGTTTTCGATTCGGCCGTCACCGTTAGAGTGCTCACAGAAAGTGCTCTAAACGCCGGCGAACTGTTTCAACAACGGCTTTAGAAATCGACTTCATGTCACACAATCGATAGACTTTTCAGGTCGCAGCCTTTCTTAGTTCCGAGAGGAAGAGCGATATCGTTTTTGAGTTGGCAAATGCTGTGTGACACAATATTACTGCTGCAACGCATACTAAGTGCGAAATTACCGCAGCTATCATGAGTCGGTTGTATTAATTCAACCGTTTTCGTAGAGCAATCTTTCCATTCCTCTCACAACGATGTGCTGTCCGACACACGGCCGATCTCAGTCATCACAAATCCCCTATAATAGGTCTTCTTTGGTTTATATACGCTGGTCCAATGAGCCCGTTTTTATCGTAGGAAGAACCCTCTCCAAGAGCGATTGCTACATGGTGTTGCGGCTTTTCCCACAGCTATCGCAAGTACTCTCGTAGAAACATTTCAACTGCTGATACCTCGAGGAAGTTTTTCGTTCGCCTGATCTCCTTTACAGCAAAATATTGAGAGCATTTAAGACTACCAACAATCCACAGGAATGGAGCAGGAAAGGTGGAGGAAGGAGAAGACATGTCACCTTGCTCCTTCCTACATATGACAAGCATTTCGACAGAAACTGTAAGTTTCAAAAGCGAAAAAATGCTCGGCAATTACCGTTCTAACCCTCCCCCCACCTTCAGCCAACATTCTAATATGGTCGATGAGCATGTGATTCGCAACACCTTCATTTCGCATGTTGCAGTTTGTTAACGCAAATCTATCAAAATCGCAAATTGTAAAGGTCGTTGTTTTTCGGGATTATTTCTTTGGTTATCCCAATATTCTTAGGCAGAGGCTTACCAGAAATTGCAATGAAGCAAAGAGTAATATGACAGCTGCATATGTGCCAAAATTTTGGATCATTCGAAATCAACATAAAAGAATCGACGACCGAATGAGCTCAATATATCTGTCGAAATGCAGGACCTATTATATTTATGAGACTGATTTATGCAAATTTAAGAAATACAACTATTAATCGAGTACAGCTGAAGTGTTCTTCGGCGTTATTCAAAATAAATTTTGCATTAGCTAGCATAGAGTCAATGCGCAGCGTTCTTTTTCACTTCGATTAGGCAGCATGTTTTTGTGAAATAAAGGACCACTATACACTATGCTCATAGAATTCCATAATGCATCGATTGTTGCTAGCTTAGTTGCATGTACATTCAATGTAGGTGTTCTGACATCGCAGCACTCGCACGGATATCGTTTTACGCTCATCAACTTCATATGATGTTCTCAGCAAGTATTATAAATAAGCTCAAGAAATTATTCGAAAACAATCGTAAACGATGAACGGTGCCAGTGTTCTAAAAACTTGCGATTTTCCGAATCACAACTTCGGTCGAGAATGGGTTCAGTGCGCTGATGGAAATTGCATAGCGGTGTGTGGACTGAGCACATTGCCTTTTATGATGGATGTGAAGGCCTGTCGCTTGAACTATCTCATCAAATTGTCACCTTTTGCAACAAAAGAGTCATCTATCCGTTATTCTCACCTCGACCTTCTCATTTTCCTGCGAACATTGTTCTCATTTTAAGAGGCACAAAACTCCAGAAGGTTACCTATTTTTTCCGCCCTCTTCAGTTTCATTTCTGCAAAGCGCATCATGGCAGAATGGTGTCTCTGCATACGCACATATGTGCATATTCGTCTAGCGTCTCTAGATCAGCTTCAACTTGACAACAGTTGAATATAGAGCTGCGAAACTCGACGCGAATACCGAATAATATATCGCGATGCCTTAAACGATAGATTCGAAAGAAGTGCTAAGCGTTCAAAACTGTCATTGTATCTGCATGAATCTTACACCACTGAGACTTTCAGCTGAGGAGGAGGGGGAATTATTGATGTGTTTGCACTTAGGTCAAGCAAAATTGGACGCCATGTTCAATTTATCGAATCATTGGACAAGGTGATAGCAATACAAAAACGCAAATTTTGTAATCTCATTTTGCGCATTTCTTCTCTTCTACGTTAGAAACAACTACGCAGCGTTGCTATGCAGTGCATTCAACAAGACAACTACAAACTATGGGTATTACTCAAGAATCGAGGTTGCGCAAGCCGGTTAACAGTACTATCATCCTGTAGTAATCTGAAGAAACCAACCTCCTCCAACGTTTCATCAAAAACATTTGGGCAGCGATCAAAAATTGTGTCCATTAACCGAGGTGGCAAAAAACCGACTAAGCAAACATCAAGCCTGCACTATCTCTAGAGATGAGTCATTCGACAAAAACGGATTCAAAGCTTTATTGCAGCAATTACTGCTCACTTAGAGTGAACTTTTTCACCTCTGCATACACACTAAAGCATTACTTTGGGTGTTTGAGCAACAATTTAACTTAAATCACGACAAAAAGTGGCTACGCATTCCTTTTTCAGGCGTGGACACCACACACTGGCACCGTTTTGATGAATTTTGGTTGGTCACAATCCAAGCATCTTCCCTAAGTCAATAAGCGGAGGTGTTAAGGAGTGCCATATGCTGGAAATGATAGCCGAGTATCAGTGATGAAAGAATCACCTGAGTGCGAGGTCAACGACACATGAACGCAAGGTGCCACCAACTTCTAAAACTGATTTTTGAAGGCTCGAAGGAAAATATTGACGGGCGGTAATGTGAATCGAATTTACAACTTTTAATTTTTTGTGTCTCCTAATTACATTAGTTAATTAGTGCAATAACGTCAGAAATGTGAAACAAACTCTTTCTTTATCTTTTGAGACATATTCCATTCAAAATATAATCAACAACGACGTTGATTAGCAACAACGCTTCGTTCAATCAGATTAGGTGACATGTTCCAACATCATCAATCATCAATCATCAATAAGGTGTGCTCCGTTGATTCGAAATGTGAGTGTAGAGAGGCGGAACAACTGGTTATGCGAACATTAAAACAGCCTGAGCATGCCTCCCACATCTGGGGAGTTCATTACATTATAAGTCAGTACTGCTGATTCCTCACATTTTTTAATATGAAAGAAATGAAGAGTATAAAGTTTCATCTATGCTTCAATGACTCACTAAGACAAGTGGCTGTTAGGCGAGCATGAAACTTTCGACGGAAGGAAAATCTGCTGCACTATTAAGACCTACAGATCAAATGCTTCGGAAAGTCTAGAGGCTCAATATCACTCATGTTTCGCTACCCTATCGCAGTTATTCCATTTGCTAAAGGCTGAACTAGGCGATCTGCGGTTCAGTTTTTATCGCTGCCCACTATTGCCACTTCGAATGTTTTGTTCGTTCAGCTTATGATGTGCAATTTTCCATACGAATTCGTTTTGTGCATGTCATTCATTACGTTCTCTTTCTCGACTCGTCTACGATTGTATAAAGAACACTTCTGGAAGTGTTGTCATCCGGAAAGTGTTAATGCTTCATTTCCGTTCACAACCAGACAACACATAGTAGGAAAAGGAAACCAATTTTAAGAACATGTATATGTGTAAAGTATGGAAAAGTATAACGGCTTCACTTATGAAATGATGTTTATCGTTGCTACAAAGGCAACAGCTCGATAGGCCATAGGCCATTTTCATATCTTTCTCGTGAAACTATACTGTTGGGATGATCGATTCGGTTGCTTTTGCAAGCAACTTTTGAACTCGGGCAAAAATGTCACCACTAAAAAGAAATAAATATTTCTCTTGTCTCGGCTATACGAGGGGGGCGGGGAACTTTGAGATCTCAACGTGAAGATTTCTATGACGCATTATCCCTGTGCTAACGAATTAACTTGTAGCTGTAAAGTTATCAAAGACATCTTTGACAATTTCTTATCCGACGTTTCACTGCCGTGGGCTTGCTCCGAATATGTTGATGACATGTCTGACGAAACAACACCTTTCCATTCTTGAGACTCCATTCATAGCAATCATAGTTGAAGAAGCCCCATAACTCCTGAGACCCAAAGGTTGCGCGCCCATGCACATAGGCAAAACAATATTTAAATGCACAGGCGGAACTCGGTGATTTTGTTGGGAAGAGCCTTTGCAATTGTAGACTGTCGAAGCAACATTCACTAAGTTTTTTGCTGAATTCTGCTCGCACATCATAACACAAATATTCCGATGCTCTAATCTGGATGCGGTAAATTTAATCTTGGGAAAGCTGCAGGCGTGAAAATTGGTGTGATTAACCTGATGACTAGCTCAGCGGTACGAAACGGAAATATTGCGGAAGAAATAGAAGTACGGCAATCAAATTTTTGCTGAACTTTTTGCTCACAAATGCAAAAATCACATGATAATCAAATTGAAATCTTCTAGATTGATGGCAACGTTCAGCAATAATTGACTCATTTGAAGTAGCAGATATGGCAGCGAAGGATAACATTTAACTTACTACTCAACGTTAAATGCGCTTCTACGTTTCTCTCTATTAGCAGTGAAATAAAAGAAGGTGAAATACAAATTGTTCGTCACTTAAGCTAAGTTTCTTTACTGGTAGTTTTGCGATGTCAAACTTCAACGTGGTAAAGATTCCGCAAATATGTGTGAAATCACAGATTTTTTCGCATAAGTCACTATCCCAATTATTTGTGGAAGGAAAAGAACAGGGGCTCAAAAAAAAACTTCGAAGCATTCTTCTTCACCACACTCAGAAATTAACGAGAACGAAAGAGGGACAATTTGCTGCCCATGAATTATCCTTGCAAAGCACATCAATGAAATCGTCTATGAACGATTGGAGAGCAAGATCCGTCTCATGAAGTATTGAGCGAAGTTTTCGTCCAACACAGTTTTGAGACTCACTCACAATGTATCAACATCGGAGTGCTTCCGGAAGTCAATAAACTTGAAGCTACTTTCACAAAGCCATTAAATTTGATGTTCGCATCCGCTAGCGCATACACTGTATAAACATTCGAGACAGCGCCCTGAGAGGAGAGCTTAACGGAGCTCATTCTTAAATCATAACCGCTTGGACATGTAATACTCCCAGAAAGATCGAAATGAACATAGGCAATGTGGAAATGCCTCATACGAGGATTTGCTTTAAAACCTGAAAGTTATACTAAAGGTCTATAGTGATTGACTAGTTCAAGACTGGCTGGAAAATGCAGAATCGAGTTAGAACACGATATGATCTAGAAGTTAGTAGTCTTAATGGGAACTTTCGCGCGAAATATTTCAAGAGATTGAGCTGCGATTGACAGAGATTGTGAACTGGAAACTAGGCGTATGTCGTCGGTTACAATTGGTTGTGCAGATTATCGCACTCCAATTTTCCCGATGCAGATTCTTGTCCTTATCGAGCGTTTATAAATTCGATGATAAAGATTGCAGGAGAATGAGCTCTTCAAGAGTTAATGCGAATTCCAACATTGAATGTCGCGGAGAAGTTGGAAAATGAAGAGAAACTGTTCGAAAAGCCATACCAATGAACAGAAATTGATGATACGACTTTCTGACCTGCTTGTGCAGCTGCCTACGGATGTGCGTTAACCTCTACCTTCAGTCATCTTCTAAGCTATGGTTGCATACTTTATCCCAATTGTTGGTGCCCTCTGACGACATAGTTGAACGAATCAGAGCACCGAAACTTGCTGAAACCCTCGTACGGCATGTTCGAATGCGAAATATTTCTAAAAGAAGTGAGCTAGTTTTCTCAAATGACATTTCGCTACGAAAATTCCCTCGTTGCTTCAGTTTTAAATTTTCAAATGGAGTAAGGGGTTGTACATGTCTCAGCGTGGAATCATTCAACTTTGGAAGTGTGTGTGTGCGATATGAGGGAAAAGTATGTGAAAATGGTGTATGAAAATAGAAAGGGAACAGTACAGTGAAGAATATGAAATGAGTGCATGAAATGTATCGACCGATGATATGATGATCTTGCAACACAACTTCGCCAAACTTTCAATGGCTTTAGCGGGGACGGGAGGGGGGAGGGGAGGAAGGGGGAGAGGGGGAGGGATAGCAGTCGCTCCGATCCATCAGTATGACCTTTCTGCATGATAAACGATGCGAGCAAAACCCTCTTTGATTTTGCAACATTTGCACACGTCCATTTTTCCATTGTTTGTAATTAATCATCTATATGAGTTCGAAAAGATGTATACTTTGAGGAAGAGGGCAACATCACTCCGTGAGTGCAAATTGTGTAGTGAATGAGCTCAATGAAAGCATTGTTTTCGAGGTGCTCGATCTGAGATCTCGATAAAGAGCTCAACCCTGCAAGTTCAAACACGCCAGCGTTCGAGAATATGGAAAAAATAAGATGAAGCAGCAAAAAAACTGATGGACACGGCATTTGCACCTTACGAGAATGGAGACAGAGAGTGTTTGAAAATGTCATTTCCACCGAAGTTAGCACTCTTGTTGCTCGAGCAGCTGCAACCACAGACAGGATGCGGCAAGCAGCTGTCTCCTTATGCTCGTAGGGGCGATGTGGACGTTCCGTTGGAGGGAGAACCAGCCAGGGATGGGGAATGGAGGGCGCTATCCAGGAAATCTTCTGAAGTGGTTATCAAGCGTTCCACTTTTTGCAGCAGCACAGCTCTGAAAATCGGAGGTTATACCGGGGCTCTTCGACGAAAATCACCTCCCTCGTTGAGAAATTCAGTGATAATATATACCACTTGAAAATGAAACTGAATTAAGCTGTCAGAAATGATGGAGGAATATATGTCCTTGCTTATCGAATCGAAAATTGTTGCAAAAACGAAGAAAAATTGCGTGTTCTCATTGAAAAATAAGCGGCTTTGATCCAATGCCTATTGCAGGCTTCAGTAGTTTGCTTTCGCTGTCCTCAGGAAGCGATCCTCACAAATGCAATAACGAGAAGACAAAATCTTGCAAAACGAATCAAAATAAAACATTTCCGTCTGCAAAACTTCCATCAAATTCGTTTTCGCATCATCACCCAGTAATGTCTTAGCAACTTCCACAACTCACATAGAAATCAATGACAGCGTTCAACTGAAGGAGAATAATTCTTCTTCGAAACAACATTTCTGAAAAACTGGGTAAGTTCATTGAGGCAATTTTCTCGATAGTTGACTTAAAAAAGATAAAACTGATTGCAGTCGACGAAAAGAGGACAGTGATCATCGGCGAATTCAAATGAAATGGATGCGTCTTCCGCACCAAAGACATAACAGTGTTGTTGTGCGTAATGAAGGCGAAATCATCCAGAGAAAGCGGAGACGAATTTCTGCTTTTTATAACATACTTTTTAGAGGTCTCTCAACTCGTCCATTCCTTCCGCCCCTTCTTTTCCCCTCCACCTGGGTGACGCAAAATGGCGGCGCTGGCATTTCTATGGGCACAAAGTCTCGTGAAATAACACATGTTTTCGAATACGCAGAAGAAGATTTTCCAATGAATGCGAACCCCACTTGCACGAAAATAACTTTCTGAATAGTCAGTGAAAGAGCCTCAGCATGGCAAGAAAAAGAAAATTGTTGATATATCAATGGCAACGAAGGAACAGCCTCGACTTGTGCTGGGTAGCAGCAAAATACACTGCAGTCTTAGCCGCCGTGAGAATCAGAAATGCAAGTTGACGCATAATGAAGATCGGCTAGGCGAAACTTCACCTTGACAAGCGCACTTTCATCTTCACAGGAAATGAAACTAAATAGAAATAAACAGTGTTGCGATGATTGAAAAAACTGCTGACAATGAGGAGTGCGTTTCAGCACAGCAAGAAATCCACTGCACTCATTTTCAACTGTGGATGTCAATATTTGTTCTGAGAGTTGAATTGTGGCACTCTTGTAAAGCAGTGTTAATCAATCACTCGAACATCCACATGAAATTCAGGACGATCCTATTTGCTGTGGTAGCGCAACATTAGCATCACATGAAATTGCACTCGACAGCACTTGAAATGCGCATAGAAGTTAGCTCAATACGGCGATCTTATGCTTGTTCATGCCTACATATGCGTGTGCGTATATATTTGCTAGCTCGATGCCTTCGAGTCAGTGGTCTCACAAGCTTCAGCCATAAAAATCTGTGCAGCTAATGTTTATGACAGTCCTTAAATCCAGCATCGCATAGATCAGTCACCTCAAGTTTGACTTATTCCACTCTGAAGTGCAGCTGAATATGAAAATGAATTCTTTTACGCAGGTAATCCAGAGCGATCTACGCATCCTTTGTTTCTTTTTTGAACATTTGGATTGTCCAAGAGGCGGATGGACCGCAGACTGAAAACGTCTGTTGCGTCGATCGTTCTGGCACAATTCGTTTTATTTCAAACATGCCCAGGCAACTGAGTTATTGCATGAAGTAGATTTAACGTTGAGAAACAATGAGTGAACCCGATCATTTTTCGCTCTCCTTCACCCTATTCTTATCATGAGCCTTTCAGGTTCCTCTCCTTCTGAACTAGATGATTCGTTAACAGACCTGAGCGCGATCAAACTGAAACAGGTGGGAGTATATTAAATGATCTGCTATGACGTGCGCCCTTGCAATCCACCCCATGTAACTGATCAGCTCAATGATTACATAGTGAACAATGAAACATGTTCCATCGGAATGAGTCAAGCATACAATTCTCCGATGCAAAGTCAGCTTTTCGGATCGCCGCAGATTTCGACCACGATGCAATTGGCCCAACCGGGCACAAAATCTGTTTTTGCAATACTGAAGCCGAGAGTACCTCAGATGTTAAGGCGTTCTCATCTACAGCTCTCATATATGAACAGCCAGAAATTTGGCCTAAGTCAGCCACCTCATTTATATTAAAACTACGAGATTTCTGGCCTCGAATGATTACCGAAATGAAATATTGAAGAGGTAAACGGATACACCTTCACCTATACTCAAAAACATATAGATACGACAATCGCTATGATGTGATTGGCAAATGCAAATTTTGAGAGGTGCATTAAAATGTTTAGCATTCTGATAGATAACTTTAATTTGTGGAGTTGAGCAAATGACTTTGATTGAATAGACAAGAGTGAAGCTAACGAATTTTATTGAACAGGTGACCAAGACAAGGAAGTGAATCTCTTTGAATAAATGGCCAAGACAAGTAAATTAATCCTATTCAACTTGTCTTGAGGACGACCAAATGAATCTCATTCAATGAGCGTTAGAAGAAAGAAAGTGATTTCTAAGTAAAACATTGTATTAGGTGAATAGCGTTGAACCTGAATACTAAGATGAAGGCATTTTATGCGGTCGAATACCCTCGAGGGTAAAATTTGCACTCGTTATTCCATCAGATGGCTTGCTAAAGATATGAATACAGCAAATTTCAGAAGCCGCTGCAAAATGATCGAAGCTCTGAAAGCTGTGGGCAATGGTGAATGCAGAAAATATTTCGACGAAGAGAGATCCTGATGGCAGGTTGACTTTTGAAAAGTGTTGCTACGTGCATTTTGCGCGAAAATTTGAAGAGCCTGGCAACGAAAGTTTCTTCTTTGGTGATTGATCAAGAATTTTGGCTTCCGTCTATACCACTATCACTTCATGCATTTCACAACACCTTCAGCCATGATTTCTCGAAAAAGGATTTTTCTCATCGGCATGTAGTTGTCACTTGTTGGACGATACATCGGCGTATTTATCTCTTCACGAATGATGCTCGCCTAAGAGCATATCAAATTTCTCTTCCGCATCCGTGATGAAACTAACGTTATACTCACATTCGAACTGAGAAAAGGCCTTTCGAGAAAAGAAACATACGAGCCCTTAGATGATTATGCTCTCGAAATATTTTAAGAAAAACGCCCTTATCTTGTGAAAAAGGCTAAAAAGATGTGTGAGATAGAGGTGTATTTAAAAAAAGCTAAACGAAATCGTAGGTTAGTGGAAATGAGCACGCATAAGATATAAAACATAATGAAAGCCAAACAAATTGCGACTCTCATTAGACAGGCTCGGGAATATCCTTTAAATATCGAAGCGCAAAAAAAGGAAATCAGGAAGTGCACTTTTGTTAAAAGCAGCACCACTTTCCATACTCTTCATCGAAGGAAGAGTGAAGCGCCCATTAGTGTGTACTTATCCTTGCAAGAGTTTCGGCTGCATTCAAACTAATGTATAAAGAAAGTGAATGGTCTTTCGCTTTCTCTACCACAAGAGTGCTTAACTTGTAGAGCATCTGCAGCATCTTTAAAGGTGAACTCAGTGTAGTGTCATACCGTTCTCCCGTTGGGAGCGAAAAGAATAAGACCATCTTAACAGAGCCTTCGAGAGTGAGCTTCAGTGCAGTGCCAATCTTTACGCCAAACTAATCCTGAACAAAACTTTTTTCGCTGGGGAAGTTCTAAAGTTTAGCATCAGGTCTTGGGCATTGTTTCAGGCCTTTCCAACTACCTCATTTTAAGCTATTTTTAAACTAATTTCAAGTCATTACCCTATAGATAAAGCTCTCATTTCCACACGAACAACTTTCACAGGAGTCTATCGATGATGAAATCTGGGAGAATTCATACGCTTAATTTGCACTGTGATTTGCACAAAAAGGATTCATATTTATGTCCTTCACATTTCCTGCCTCATTTTTGCAGGTAATTAAAGTCAACGATATTTATTTCGTTGACGATATTTGTAAAGGTTTCGCTGTCATGTGACCAGGCCGACGCAGAACGGATTTCCGACCAACATGGATGGATATTGTTTTGTGACATTTTTTGATATATTCATACAGCTCCTTCTCGTTGATGTATCAGCATGAAATACGAACCCGATAAGCAGACGGATAACCTGAGCGACAGACGCGCAGACGAGCACACCAGTTCTGCAGGCGGGACTATTCGACTGCGTGTTTGCGAAGGAACTTCGAGTATGAATTATGAAAACATGTCGGGAGTAATACTTTGGGGTGCTGCAAATTTAAACGAAAGAAGTTCATAGTGTTGGCACATATATGCAGGTGTGTGTGTGTATGGACGTCTGTGCTGTGCAAGCGTGTCTTTGTGTCTATCTATGCTTTTGTTTGTGGTTTTGCCCGTGCATGTGTGTCAGACAAAGTCCCGTTTTGCATCTTGCAGCAAGAGATCCATCCTGCACACCGATTCCACTCGTCATATACCGTGGTTCACATGGTCAACCATAGAGCCATGTAGTCTATATATGTAATTTGTTCCGTTGACGGTTATATGCGAACGGAAAACAAATTTCTTGCAGAAGATTCTTATAGTGGGCCCACTTTGTAAATAAAGCGTTTGTGTATCTGGGCAAGTCGTGGATCAGACAGGCCGAAAAACAGCAACATATGTGATGTCAGCTTAAATCGCATGATTTCATGTTTGCTTTGATTTTATATGAGTGGCTGTTCAAGATCTGCGCTGCAAGATTGCGAGTTTGGCTCATGACCGGAAGAAATAGGAGTGAAGTCGAAGGTGCATCATGTGAACCGCTATAGGGCATAGGCTACAATTCATACAAACATACGAATCCTCGATCATGACGCAATTTGGTCTCAAAAGGAGTTGCAACCAATGTAGGAGATTGCATGCTGATCGCAGCTGCCTTACTTACTTGCATCGTGACTTGTTATCTGTAGCATCAGTGTTGAACGAAGTGAGGCTAGGCTACTGTTCAGGTGGAAGGTGTTGTAAAACAACTTCAAGCCACTGAATATGAAAGTTGAGTTGCATTAGTAAGGTAGCTTGAGACTCGCTTCCTGATAGCTGTTCAATCAGTGCTACGTCATTTCCGGATAGTCTCTGAGAACCACTCCGCAAGGAATGACCGACAAAAACGCCACCCGACTCTACATGGATATTTTGGAATACACAAAAACGGAACTGATCGCTGACGGGTTCTGCAAAAATAAACAGTAGAAGATCATCGATCACTGCTATCTTCTCACCGTACGGTGATTTCACAGCAAAATCCAAACATTATCTATACACCTGCGCGCGATCAGTTTTTTGAGGGACGAAAGATGAGAGATAAACATAACTGACTTCAAGGTTTGATTCTTCAAAATTATGCGCTTCAACAGAATCCGATCCGAAATGTGACAAGCTATTCCCCTTCCAGTTTTTGAACGCAATCTTCAAGGTTATCCTGCATTACTCGGGCAAAAGAATCAATTGCTATTGCAGCCATACCGTTTGGCCTGAGGCATTTTGTTGTTCTTTGCCATATTTTCCTGATAGGTCAATCGAAATTCCAGTTCCGATATCAGCATAACGGAAAACGAAAAATTTCCACACCTTGAATCTTTGATTTTATCATTGTTCACATTTTTCGAAAGACCTCTCCTTCGCTTTCAAACGGACTTATTATTTTAGTGAGGACCCTGGGCAACGATTTTTGAATTGTCTGTGAATGCGAGTCATGCTGACTGATATACATGGATAATTAACCTTGCAGTAACTGCAGAAATATTTCCGAAACAATACACAGAGGAGGAAAGAATGCCAGTCATTGATCAGAGTTTATAGCAGTTGGGAGACTAGCCTCACAATTATAAGAGCTATTATGGAATGCAGCCGGCAATGAGACGAAACACTCCTTCCCCCCGCAGGTTTACCGAGGGATCTTTGAATGACATATTGAAAGATTAGAACACACTTCTTTGAAAAGTAAATCGAGGAGAATGAGGTGAGTCGAAACACGTTTAATATGAAAGCCGACTAGTTAGAAAGGTGGATTGTGTTTCGAAAAGCCGATATTTGTGGTTCTGATGAGGGGGTGTGAATGGCTCGGAAAATTCATAGTGTGAGTTAGTATTTATCGAAATTTGCCCAAAAAATGTTGGCAAGCTTAGCACCGATGGAATCAAAAGACATTGAATCAGCAAGAAATGTGAGTGAAATTGATGAAGTCCGAAAGAAATGAGACAGGGAAACTTTGGAGGTGATTTCCGGAGAAAAAAATAGTCAGAATTCGTTAAGAAATTATTAAGATACCTCACAGACCTTTTGTTCACTGAATGTCTCACATGTCAACCACCCGATTCGAGAGATTATCATTTCGATCTTTATACCTATCTCAGAGAAAAATCTCGAACACTTCTCATAGGAAAATGCCAGCAAAGACCAATGCGTTCCGATGGCTTCAGCAGAAGAGAAACACAATACCTCAACAATGATGTATTCGGCTTAGGACGATTGTTTATGCGATTTTTTTTTTTTTTTTTTTTTTGAAAGGCGACAGCAATGCACTTTTGCCCAAACATAAACGTCAGTGAATGCACTAACCTCATAATCAGATTCATGCGCTCGCCTAAGCAAACCTGCCGAAAGGTTTTAGTCCACTTGCAGGCATTTTCTTAATTACCGCAGCAGATTCAGGCTAGTTCTTAAGAGTAATCGTTGTGAAATGTATCCACTCCTGTCACTAACTCAATAAGAATTCAGAATTGCAAATTCGCATGAAAAAATGAGGGACAGTCTCATGCCACCTTTATATGAAGCATACAACTAATACAGACGTGTTTTCGGAAGGTGGTATTTCGACGATATTTTGGATATGGGTGTTTGTATGAAGCATAAGATGTGAGAATAAATGCTCAAAAGCAGTTATTCTCGATCTTCAGGGAAAAGTGAACTGAAGATGACGTGCTGAAGATTTTCGGATGCACGATGGAAGCTTTCGCGGTAATGTGCGATCAGAGAGGAGAACATAAACAGATGGCGAGACAATGGACCTTAAAGTGAATAACTGTATTGTGATTTAAAGCGGCACTACTCATATGGAATGGGCATATGCTGAGGTGATTATCGCATGTCACATCCACGAGCTCAGGGCTTCGACGGGAAACTTCCTCGGCGAGCTTGCGACCGAAGCTTCGCAACAGTGATTGTGAACCCAAAAGCAATACTATCTTCTCCCCATCTGTAATCATCCAATGCTCAAAAGACAGAGATATAGAGTTTCATGATGGAACGGCTTTCTGGAAGCACCATATCAAAAAAGGATCATGTCCATGGAGATACATATATGACAAGTTGGTGAATGATTTGCCGAAAAAGTCACCTCTTTGAGAGCGACTGGAGTAGAGAGCAACCGAAGAAGTTGGGGAGATTTCATTTTCACGTATCGAATGTGATCACATCAGAAAGCGAAAGGAAAGATACTAGTATGAGTTGTTTGTGCTCCCAAATAATTCCACGCGCTCCAATATTTAAATTGAAGTCATTGCTGCACTAAGTCAATGCCTGCTTAAGAGGACGAGACTACAACATGACAGATTCTTGGCTGAGATGTGGGAGTTACAACAAGGATGCAATCGTTTTTGCGATGTGACGGACAACTTTTCACCTAGAAGCGCCACATAGCAGAGTGGGCATTTTTACCATGAGAAGGGCGATGAAGGAATTGAAAGTAAATAAACCAAGTGTACCCCGTTGGGGACGAATTGGCCATAGGAGGGATTTGGGGCGGAAAAGTTGTGGAAAAACTTGTCTAGCAACAATCATCGCCGATCCTTCGACATGTGCTGCAATTAAGAAGCGAACCTCTTGCAGCTTTTCTATATGCTCCTGCAAGGGAACTTCCTCTAGAAGCGCATAATTTCTGAGCCAACTCTCTGCCGATATGTGTGTTTGTGTGCGCATTTGAATTCCCCATTCTTTTATTTAGCGGAGCACCGATTTATTGGGCGTGGATCGGACTTTGAGGCTGTCTCCTAGCCCTCTCCTGTTGCAGGCATAACGTGGGATTTGAGTTCTTTGACCTCTGTTTTTTGGAACCAATAATTTTGCAGAAAATTTCTTCTGCCGTCGATCAGATAAATCCTACAAACGAGTTTCTGGAACTGAAAAGTACACGACTTTTGCACAACAGTGCATCTCTCGGCGATTTATTAGTACTTCAGCAGGCGAGCTCACAGATGATATGACCTCAAAAAGTACTGCGCCCATTCATTCTAGAGTGTCTCGGAGGGCTAAGCGGAAGTGATAATGAGCTCTGCGTCATGTCGGATTCATTGTAGACTTTACAATGTGCACAGTAAGACTGAAAGAAATTTCTCAAGTTCTGAACAGTTATTTTCAGAGCGTAGATAAAACATCTGCTTCAACGAATAATCAATGCAGACTAGTTTCAGGCGTTACTTTGAATTTGCCTTTGCTATCTTTTCGCAACGTTTTATCTGCGAATTGAGGCATTTATTTGCGCTCATCTCGCAGTTCTTATTTGGCTAATGGCTTTGCAATATATGCAAAACTTGATGAGCATAGTTCATCTCAATGATGATCCACCAATCAACGTTCATTCTCATGGATAACCTCCGTAGCACAATATAAACGAATCTCACGTGCCTCACAAATGTATGCATACCATATTCCTGTAGTTTAAGAAGGTGGACCTTTTTGTAAAAGCTTTCCATAATGGTGGCTTGGCTAAATTATCAGCGCATTTCCGTGTGTGGTTTATCGTCTGTTGTCATTTCATCAGAACGATTTTCGGTGAGGGTAATTAATGCTGAATCAAGTTTCACGAAATAGGCATGAGGAAATTCGGCGACGTGAGCCTTGCTAATTGTCCGCCCACCATTTTTCCGAGCGGAAAGACGTCAAAGCATGTAGTTCTGTATCGGACTTCTGTCTCTTAATGAATGTTTGAACTTTGCTGCAATAAGTACTTGTTGCTTTCGATGGTGCAGGAATGCTGCAATTGAAGAATATGTTTTAGCATTCATTTATACTGCACTTCAATATGATATTTCAAGCGCTCTATCCGCCATTCCATAAATACATATCAGGGGGACCTTTTATGAATCCGAATAAAAGTGAAACAGCAGAAGTGGCGCATTTTACTCAGTTTGCACGATGGTGCTAAATGATGAAAAAATCCGTAAGCTTTCCTTAAATGTTCTGCAGTAATCTGAGTGGTTATACGCCAACTTCTTGTAAGGTAGAAAATGAGTTGAGATATTGTCGGAAAATTGTTCAAACCTTTTAGAGGAATGAAACCATCGAATTATCCGTGGGTGCATACATGAGGTCATTTAGAATATTTGGATATGCTGTCGGAGGAGGCTCATTGATGAACGGAAATACGATGATGGTACAACTTCTCCTAAAACTTTTGATAAAATTTCCGCCATCAATTCTTTTCAATTCATCAACTGCTGCATGTTTCATTCGATTTTAAGTATACTAAGTACTGAAATAACAACGCTACGAAATATTGAAGTTATTACTTGACGATTATTAATTGTGTTGTTTAAACGACTTCGGCAAATTTTC
Source organism: Toxascaris leonina (assembly GCA_022844705.1). Classification (NCBI taxonomy): domain Eukaryota; kingdom Metazoa; phylum Nematoda; class Chromadorea; order Rhabditida; family Ascarididae; genus Toxascaris; species Toxascaris leonina. Next base: position 110,284 of record JAARMF010000002.1, on the reverse strand, counting down.
AGCAAATAGAGCCTGAGAATAAACACCCGCAATAGGGAACGAAGAAGCATGGCATTGGCAAAGCCTAGTCTATGATGTCGAATCAGCTTATCAAAAGGATTTCACGTCTACGCCATACTTGTTAGTGTTAACGATCCTCTAGCTGACAAGCTGACGGCTTCTTCTTCTCATCAGGTTTTAGACTCAAAATTCTGCGCTTTTAGTGGCAAGGACTCCCCGGTAATGGAGTCTTTATCGACGTCGACTGCCCTGATACTCACTGAGGAGTAAACATTTAGCTGCATCAACCAAATTAGCGTTCATTCACTAGCAGTCTCCGCCATCACGCTGAACTTTAGAAAAGAGCGCATAGAGGAAATACTGTATTTTGTTAAGTTGGCCGTCCGGTGTTCTTGAGAACTACAACTATCGATCTATGCAGCGCTGCCGCTTAGGGAAACACCTGATGCCCTTTTTCAATAGCATCTGTCGATAGCCATAGCACGACTGAAACAGCGACTGAAAATACAACAATATGATAGTGGCATTCGTATTTGAGGGGATAAATTAAATAGGGTCCAAGGATATATCTTTTCGAGAGACCTCTGCCTTCCATGTTCCGAGTTCCATTTGGCCACTGATTTAAGCAGGCTATTTCAAAATAATCAAAAACAATGAGTTTCAGCTAGTAGTGATTATTGGCTTCGAGCATATTTCAGCACACCTAGAAAAACCGTTCTCGAACTCCTTCTTCTTCACATGTTTTTTGCCTGCATATAAGCATTTTCCATGCTATTTTGCACCAGAAGCGACACCGCTTGCAAATTTCAAAGTTTTTACACTACGAAAATGTGGCTGTCGCGACAACTGATCTTGGTACGTCGAGAATGAATACAGTGCACCCGGCCTTAGACAAATCTTTAATGCTCTCCTTCTCCAAACTAATGTAACAACTTTGCTAATCCCTTAGCTGCGTTCCAGTTGATGAACGACGTTTGATATGTCTTCATGCAATGACAGCATGCACGTTTGGAACACAAATTTGAAAATCAGTATGCATGAGGAGCAGTATCTTGTTGGCGGAACATCACTACAGACGGATTGGTAAGTGTAAAAATAGCTCGTTCATAAGTTGAGGGGCAATGCTGAATTCCCTCCCCGTGCTCGCACTAGAGTCGAATTTTGCCATCGAATTCAACAGTGATTACTTCGAAGACAAAAACATTATAAGATGAAAGCTAAAATTTTCGGAGTGACAAGTTTTATGGGAATGCACGAATATTGCGGCGTTGTGCTGCTATGCGAACATTGACAACGCGTTCGAGATGACAGGCCAACAAAGAATAAAGGTCACGTAAGGAGTCGTTTGATTCATACAGAAGCGGGATTAGTGTTAAGTGAACTCGATGGGAACTTTTTTTGCCTATCGCACACCTTCCTCATCCTCTGACGAGAATGGGCCACAGACAGGGAACTCGCTTCTTCTGTATATTGCTTGGCAAAGTGATGCCTAAAGAACCGTAGAACGCACCTTCTGAACTTCAATAGCTTTGTAGTCTTTTACTCAGAAACGCACCGGCGAAGATAATACAGTGCATATAAATCTCTACAGTTGACTGCACAAAATTGCATAGAGGAATTGAAAGTGTTCTAGCATGCTTGGAAGAGGGGCAGTAGTTGAAATTTTTTGTGGCGAAAACATTCCCCCATGATATATATTCACGTTCGCCCTTCAAAAACTGCAATCGTCTCTTCGCAGCTTCAACTGATTGCCATCTAAAAAGGTTCTACGGAGTGCAATATAAATTGGTGCAAGCACTGTGATCAACATACTTCTAGCAATTGTTCATATATTTTAGTAATGGCTACCTCGTAACTCTCCACTACGGAGACCAGGCAGATGTATGGATTCACAGCGCTTCCACTGATGAGAAACTGATTGAACGCAAAAAAAGGGTGGAAGAGAGATGAATGTAAAAGATAAACCGGTAATTGACAACTGTGTACTTTACAGCTGCGCGGTTCGGCCAGCTCTACGTATTGTGGATCTACTCGCCGAGTTCACAGTAGTGCAAGTAAAGAAGGGCATTCTTATGCAAAAGTTCATAACGTTAAGGTCACTTCACTTTAGACTGTTGCGGACTACTTCCACGCAACTTCTAATGTTTAGGATCAGAATTTTGACTTGTTCGAATTTCGTATCTTTTTTTTAAATTTTCTAACGATGAAGCACCTCAAATGTGGGTTCGCCACCTATGGTTCTAATCTTAAAGCAATCAGCAGAAGGTCGAAAGCAACTTGTCTATCGACATCGGTCCCATAGAATCGTTGAAATTGTAGGCACCACCTGGAATAATGAACCTCGTGGGAACGTTGTAGGCTCAATGACGCTGTCGCCTATTGCTCCGGCCGAAAAAAAGTGCATTCAGAATATTCGAACATTCCGATCAGAGCAACTTGATTTGGCCAACATCCTTGGCTTGTGTCTTGGCATACTTCAATCAGTTCTAGTGAAAGTCAGCAAATTCAACAATGTGATAGAACTTTTCAATAGCAGTTCCAACAACGGTCATTGAAAGAGTTCTTCCAGAAGCGACAAAACCGCCGCATCGGTCGCATGCCCAGAAGCTCATGAGCCTTGACAAACAGAACAGTTGACGAATATCGTTTAAGCAAGATGACAGTGACGACAAACTTAGGACACCTGAGATGTCTGCAATATCTGACACGCTCGGCAAGCCTTAGCATTTCTCCCGATCGGCGCCGATTGTTACAGTGTGATCAACATGCATCATAGCAAGGAAGGGTGAGAAATGCCGGTTGCAATTTTTATTGGCATCTGCACGAGAGTGATTCATTTGGAATAGGGCCATATGCTTTCAACGGAGAAGATTGTGATCTGATTTTTTCGGCCGTTTTTTCAGCCGACGAAAGATTTGTCACAGAATGTTGTGAGAAAGTGCAAAAAATTTTTTTCTCTGATCCTTGCAGCAATGAATGAGCTGAGAAGTTTCGTTGAGCTGAGCGTGAAACGATTCAAAGACATTTCTATTTAACATTCTCATCTTGGAAGAGACGAGTGTGCGAACGGCTGCCCGATTTAGTAAAAGTTTTTGGCGTTGGGAGAAGGAGGCCAAATGATCGAAAACTAGGACTTTTCTAACACAGATGAAAAATCGACGAGCTTCAACTCATTCTCAAATATTCCTTCGAATGTTTTCAGGTGAATTTTTGATGGAAATGAGTGTTTTTAGTGTTCCACTGGCCATCAGAAGAACGGCCGCAATTCGTCTCTAAGCCTTTAAAGAATCCAAATTCTAATATTAGATCAGACCACATCAGCATTTGAGCAGCTTCGAAAGTCTTGGCGAAGGGAATATCTCAGCACGCTTCGTGAAAAGAAATGAGTTCTTCGGAAGGCTTGCCATGAAGAAATGCGTTGCCCACTAAAACTGGGTGAATTTGTTGTTCTGAATGAAAACATCGCGACTGGAAACTGAGCGTTGGCTGATGTTAGTTGATGTTTCGAGTAGTTAACAACGCAAACGCTAGAAGGACTTTCGAGAGCACTTCCCACCTTTGTATGTTATCATTTTGCTCTTTCCCTCGCATCCTTCATTATTGCGTTAATTCGAGCATCGTGATGAAGCTTAAGGATGAATGTTTTCATTCTTAATTCATCTAGAGCTGTTTTTGATTAAGCTTGTGACCATAACCCGTTCATCCTCACAATCGACAATACCCATCAAAAGCTCCGGTTATAAAAATGAAGGAATGGCGCAAGTATGCTGGCCTTTGAAAGCCTAACAAAGTGTGACACTCGAGATCATCCCAGCCATAGACCTGAAATGTCTGCAGTGGATAATACATTTACCCGAATGACGTTCAATACGCGTCATTTTGTCAGCGTTTATATGTCCACTCGTCAGATGAGCAGAAGCAGCTATCTTTCCGAAAAACAGTCAGACGGCGAATGTTATGATTCCTCAAAAGCACCTGAAGACATATGGACACGTGAGAATAAGCCGAAGGATTGACTAGAGAAACATCATTGAATCAAGCTGCGAAACTCGTCCACGACGTGCTAAAGTGAACTCTAACTCCAAAGGGTTTTCAAGCGTTTTGTCATTCTCCTTTACCTTTGCACACGACTGCAGCGAACTTGTTCCTCCCAAAACGAAAAGCCCATATTTTATTGTGGCTGAAAATGTTTTGATCCTTGAGGTGCGGAAAGTTTTGAGTTTGAGGTTGCAATTGTGAACTGAAAAGTGTTTTGTAGATGATATTGCTGCATGGAAGCGATGCATCATTAGCTTTCATTCACGACCAGATCGGTGGTGAATGAAAGCTAGCAGAACTATGTGATGTCAAAATGCGATAGGGATTCCCCAGATAATATGTTCGACCTCTTCTCCCATAAGCATTTTTGTCAGATTCAGAGGGGAGAATCCATAGCCTTTGCATTGGTTAACTTCTGGCACAAGCAACACAGCTGAATGCAAACTGAGGATTCGATAATCAAAACAATTAATAGCTCTCTGCAGTGATACTCCAACCGAATTCAGTTGCAGTATTCTACAACGCACACACAAAGTTCGGCATCACGTCATCTGCAGAGTGCTAATGAAAACGCGTTCTGTGACGACAAGCTTGAATGTGTTGGAACGCTATTCGATTGAGCGCAAGTGACTCAGTGTTTCAATGGCAAAATTTAATAATCATCTCTTTGAACATAAAGTCATGGATATTTTTGTTTTCAATAGAAGTTACTTACTTTCGTTTCATAAACTTCGTAATCCACTCATTCAAATATACAGAAATACGTGAAATAGGTCATTTTGAATGGGAATTTTATGAAGAATTAAATGATCAACTCTCAAGATTGATAGGAGAAGCTATTGGGGGCATTACTAAAGTGCTGATGCCAGGATGATATAGGAAATGTGGTTCGCTGGAACTACCACGGACCTATCATACAAGGCTAATTTCGAAGCTTTTCCCGAAAAAGCCGAAGAACTCATGTCCCTGAAGTGCGGAACCACGATTTGAAACGCGTTATGAAATACAGGTGCTCAGATTTCGTAGATACAGAAAGAGCGGATATGATGGCAGCGCGAACACTCTGTCTGTGGAGTAAGGCAGCATGCGGCAAGCAAAAGATTTTTTAAGGTAATTATGGAGAATCGGAGAGTAATGTTTCATAGAAATCTCATCGAAACTCACCAGAACAATTCAGTCTGAATAGTCAGCTAGAGTTCTTATTGAAAGCTGGTTGGTTTTCGAAGGATGAGACGCTCTTCTTCGGCAACGTGCATTGAACTCAGATCTAGTGGCGACTGGCAAGAATTAGCGAAACGATGTAGGTGAGACAGTCAAGTCAGGTAGAAGAAAAGAAAGACGGATACAACAAAGAAAATGTGACCATGCAATGTTAGGTGCTTTTTGTTGGCTACTGTCTGCCACGTTCAACAGCGCAAAACAAAGAGGAAGAATCGCTCAAGAAGAGCAACTGCTATGTTCAAAGTTCGTCACATTGACTATGCAATGTTTTAAAGCTTAGAGCGAAAAATCTGAAGCCAATGAGCCTAGCATGAAACTTCATTATTTACCTCCACTCGAATGAACTCACAGTAATTATTAATCGTCTCTAATTTCTTGTAGATCAGAAGAGAGCATTAACTGTAATCGAATATCACAAATCAGCTTACCTGATATACCTGTTTAAGAGTGATACCTTAGATGTGCGCACCTACCAGATGCCAATATTAATGCAGAAATACTTCATTCATCAAACGAGGAATTTAAGGAAAATAGATTTTTTTTTTGAACACCTGAAGCTACGGCTAGATTGAAAGAGTTAGGGGTGTGCTCACGATTTTACGTGACGTTCGATGATATGAGGATATCTTCTCATAAGGGTACAATAAGAAATATATAAACCATCTAAAAGAATGCCGTTTTTGATGCGTCATTATTTTTGTCTAATTTTACAAGGCGGGTATAACTGATCGTTTGAATACGCAAAATGAAATCTGAAAACATAAATTAGGCAACCCTTCATGTGTCGAGTCTAAAATTACACCTTTACTGGGCCGTCGGCTCTATTGGTAGAAACAGGATACCAAAAATATCGGACAGTCAATTGGTCCATCACATATGCACAATCTAAGCAATAAAATTTTCAGAACCATCATCATAATAGCAGTGACTACAAGCGAGAAGGCGTTCAGAAAAATTCTGGTGTGATGAAATATTGGTTTAGGGTGGAAGGTAAAAAATACTGGGAGAAGATTCAGCGAAAAGATTTCCGCATTTTGATTTCTCAAAAACGCTCGCTAGCGAATATTGCTGGCACTCAGAGGCGATCTGAACTGTCTTGGTTACCATCAAAATGTTGGAGCGTTCCCAGTGGCATCGTCACTGGAACCACTTAAGCGCGCTAATCCATTTGCCAATAGAGCGTTTAATGAACATTTAGCCTCTAAGCGACCGATTCCACTCGATTTCTATGTTTCATTTCCGGTCGATGAGAGACTCACAAGTAGAAAAACGCAAAGGAATTAAAATCACAGCATAGATGGACTGCTGAAAAAGTTAATCGTATAATCCTGATAGGGTGGATGAACAGTACTGATATTCATCTTGGATGCCATTCTTACTAGTTGCACAATCTTTTGCATCTGTGCTGTATAATGTAGCACTGCGCTCTTCAGCAGAAAGAGTTCATTTGGTGACCGTCGAAGTATCTCTATAGATACCATGTTCGGTCTGATTCTTGATTTCGAGGGAAGTGCATTTTAGGCATGAAAATTAAAATCTCGACAGTCGATTCACATTGCAAACCATATGCAGAGAGTAGCTGAGAAAATAAGGGCTATTTTCATTTCATTATAATTTGCGGCATTTCCTTCTCTTTTTATCAACTATGTAGGAGATATGTCACATTGTAAAGTGCCGGAAGAAGAATAGGGTGAAAGATGATTTGCATTAAACAGCAGCGAATGATTTGCATATCGCGAAGACTGAACTTTCCATTTCTTCTCACTGCTGCGCCCCAAACTTTCTACCTGTTTGGCAGTCGGCTCTGAATAAGTTGATTTCATCCTTCGACCCACAGGTCGGCGGAATAAGGGATAACTACGTTAGAAAAAAGAAGTGTATCAAACCCAGATGATCCGAACTATGAGATGAAATTTGTGGAATACAGGACTAGCATTTGCCGCATTACAACTTCGCTGATTTTGTGCCGATATGAGGCATTTTGTGTTGTTCACAAAGATGTACGATGGGAACAAATAGTTTGTGAGCGAAACAGTGATATCGCAAAAAGCTGTTAGAACGATGTCTCACTTGTTGAAATCGTCATTGTAAAAATGGGCCGCCTCAAATGAATGATATATTCTCTGAGAATTGACTACAAGCCGCCGAATATGATCGGCAGCTAAGTGAAGAAATATTTGATTCGTATTCTACAAAATATGTGCTCAACTTGCTGATCGATCGACTTGACTGGGTTTCTCTGGATGAAACCCCCGCTAGATATTACAGTTCAATCGGGAAACCAATCTAATGCAGCGTCAACTTTTTAGTGCAATATCTGTGTGCAACTAGGCGAATACACGAACAAATGTGATCACGTGCGCGCAAAGATATGAACTAACAAAGACAATTATTCAGTAGATCTCTATCGGATGATGCTTCCCCAAGCTCATCGGGGAAAATTTCGCGTGATCGTGCCGTGAAAGGAAAACGATGACGGTCTCCAAGGATTTCTGTTGAATAGTGCTTACGCCAGCGTTGCGCATCAATTTTAGTGGCTCTTTGTTCTGCCGAAGGAACACCTACACAGATTGCGTACAATTAGCAACGTATTCTGCACTTCGATGCTCTATATAAAATGTATCCATAGTGATGGTCAGCATAGCAGTTTGCTATAATGATGTCATTCCGTGTCACGCATCACAATCTTCACAGATCCAGGGTTTATAGTTTGAAAAATATATTTTTTCCCGATTCCCACTCGCTACTTACTTGCCATTGTAATGTCATCTTCTTCTGGGCAGGAAGTATGTCTATAGACGAAAGCTCCTATATTCTCAGAATCACAGAACCGACTGTCGGACTTCTGAATTATTCCAACTGAAAACATCGATGAACCACAATAGCAGAAGATGAAGAAAACAGCATATTAAAAAGCCCCACCGAAGAAAGCGCTCTCTACAGCTGGGCCTGTCATCGCACTTGATGAGCAATCTGTGCCATCTCGACATTTCTTCAACATCATCATATTCATGATGTGATCAAGAATTGTCGGCCAGAAGCAACAACTTTTCGATAGCGCACACTAATTCTGGCATGAAATGGTGCACTAATATTGCAACACAAACAGCGCAGAAGCTCAAAAGACTGCTAGGATAAGGTTGTATAACAATGTGATAAGATGACATACCACCCAATTCCATACAGACTCGTCAAGGCAGCTTCCAGATCGGGCTCGTCGTTCTCATCCTTCTTCTCCACTTCTCTTTTGAAACCCGAACTCACTTTACGTAGCAGCTCCATCCTACAATGAACAAGCGAAAGTATCACAACCCAATGTAACGGCTACCCACCAAATGAGTGCCTTCCATTGAAAAGTGCTCAGTTTTTACCTTTGTCCCTCAAATGCTATTAACAATAGACGCTGTCAAAAAATATCCATTAAAAAACGTGAAAATTAACTGAACCTGTTTTATCATAATCTATAATTGCCTTTTCAATTGAATGGAGAGGTGTCGCTTAAGCAAATAATGGGAATGCATTTAAGTGGATTTGACGCGATTTTATTTCGAAGCACAGCTCCTGAATTAGTGTGAAATGTGGGATGCGTGACTGTGAAAGGCTATAATTCAGAAAATGATACCGAACTAGTAGCCTAGGCATACGACAATGCACAAATGCCTTCACTGATAAACTGTTGACCACTGGTCACTTTCATGACCAATGTGAATTGGGCTTTCAGCTATATTAACGATTTCAATTCGCACCATATTAAATCACACATCTGCTTTGGCTTTATTATCTATTATAATTCAACAGTCTGTAACGTCTGAATAACACAGGATCTTGAAGTTAATAAGCAGTAGTAGAGCTGGTTCAAGATCTCTTTGAGACCTTTAGGAGGAATTGCTAAGGATGAATTCAACTAGACTCTCCGATGAAATGAAGAATAGGAACAAGCAATAGAAGTATCTCTGAAAACAAAATCTCTCTCCATTACTTAGGAAATCGAAATGAACTGAACGAAGCAATGCGGATCTCAACAACGCGAAATATTCTGAGTGAAACATTCAGCATAAGAGCAAACACAAACTTATGGGTACGTTATTTTTAATTATGTCGCGAAACGACGTAAACAGACGCAATCATCATCGCTGCAAAATATTATCAGACGACAAAGAAACGATGAAGAATAACATCAGTGTATGAGCAAACAAGGAGGAACGGATTATACTTCAGCATTAACGCCCCCCATTTTCAATTTTTCAACAACAACACTCTTCCTAACCGGAAATTTATATAAGCATAATTGAGAAAAATGAAATAAATGAGCCAATAAACGAATTTGTGAACCTGACTCTCATTCAAAATAAATTCAAATTTTCGACTCCAAGATGAACTCTGTGGACAAATCTATAGAAATGATCGGTATTTAAAAGAATACAACTGCTATACCAATTTTTTTTGTTTTTCTGGTGGATCATTATGTTGTTCACCCGTTGATTTATGCAGCTTCCTACTTTTTTCCAAACACAGTCATAACTTGGTGACATCACTGTTTCGGACACTATATTATTTCTAATGGATCTACCCGGGAGGGCATGTCAAAAATGACGAGAGCTATTGACCACATAAGAGGACTGTAATACGATGACTTGCTCTTTTGCGAGATGTTTTCAATTGGATCTCTTAAAGCACAACTCGTTCTCAAAACTATAACAAAACATATATTGCTCTATATTTTGGAAGAATGAGAAAACGTTTTCTGTAAGAATGTTCAACTTTATTTCACTTCACTTCTATCAACAAATCATTCACTACGTTCAATATCTTCCACTTGTCTTCGTTCAATGTTTCTCTGATGCGGTTGCTTCGTTCGGTTTTTCTTCTTCCCACTGCAGGACAGCCTCCATCTCTTTAGCGGCCCGTAGCGCTCATTCTGTGATTCTTTGCACATATTCTTGATTTTTTAAATACGCCCTTCTTAACTTCCTCATTCCTACACCAGTCACTCAGTTCTCCACTCCTGTTAGCCTTCAAAGCCATTTGTTGATTTATTCTGTCGATCAATTCGGTTCATTTTAAGGTTTTTTCATTCTCCACTCTGTCCACGGCTAGTAGCTCGTGCATTTCCTTTATGGCCGTACACATCTCCAAGCCATAAAAAAATGGTGGCATCGAGCTTTTATCGGAGTGCTTCCGTTTGAGACTTATCGGAATTTTTTTTCTCGCGGAAATCAGTCCTATCTGATTCTGTGTACTATATCTACTTCTTTCCCTTAGCGCGTTTTTATGCATTTGTCGTAATGGACAAATTCGTTTAGGCTTTCAATCTTCTCGCCTCTCACATTTGTCGATCTTAGCTCTCGATCGCGATTTCATACAGATATACATTGAAACAATCACATGTAAAAGACTGTGAACCCATAAGGCCCCCGGCGCAATGAGAGCCTTGTCGTGGTGCTGGGGCTTCAGCAGCATAACTAGGCAGATTTGCCCATCTCTCACGAGAGATGTTGGACTGGGACTAAGAGTGATAAACGCGCCATTCGCTGCATCCCTCGGGCAAGGTGATCTAGATGGCGGAAGGCAAATGTCTACGTTTGGCCAACGGATGACGTCCCATCCTTATGCCGAAATCTCTTGAATAATCGCCCGAAATGCCGTCGCGGAGCTTTCTACTGAAGCAAGGACAGCACGATGATTATCGAATTCTAAAGCATCTAAGAGATGGTAAGGACCTATCAGAATGCTGGTGAACATTGATGAAGAAACAAAACGTTTATTCAATGCTCATCACCATTATTCCCATATTCGAACCTTTTGCGATTTTCAATTAGTTTCAAGAATCGCATCGTAATTTACCTACTACTGTCATGCTTCCTTCTTTCCTGGCCATGCTCTTTTCAGTAGTTAAGTTTGTGAGTGCAAAGTTTCCACAAAAACTCACTTCCACCTACTTAGGAAATCCCTCTATAGACCAATGACTTCGCTACAAACGCGGCTGATGAAAGGATTTGCAGGAAATTCTGAGGAAATCTCAGCTAGTTACCATTTCTGATGTAACCAGATGGTCCGAACGATTCATGCGCAAGTACTCTGGCTGCGTTAGAAGTGACCGAGCACTGAACGGGCATTCCTCCGCTTCAAAAAGTATCTCAACTTTTTACTGTCACCATCATCGCAGAAATTATGATTCAGAGTGAAATGTGAGCATCACACGATTGATTTGCTGCCCGCGATCCATTCATAACCTCGCTTAGTGTTTTGAATGTTGATAGTTCTTTCCGACATAGATGCCATTATAGGCGAGGAAAGTTGAAGACCTAAAGATTCGTTTTCGATCTTCAATATTTTTTACATATGCAGACGAACTTCAAAAATAAAACAACTTTCGTGCGAGAGGAAAGAAAAAGGAACACATGCGTAAATACCTTTTCAGATGAGGAATATTCACCTTTTGTGAGAATCGGTTTGCATTGCTGGCCATTCGCCAAGCACACTGCCCTTTCAAGGAAAAGTCGTCGCCAACGGCCAAGGGGTTGCAAATTTCATTACGCAGAGGGTCGACAATAAACCAGCCATTACAGTATCATATCGTATTCATAAGCATACGCGATGTGATCCCATATGCACCAGAAATAGGGCACCACACGGCATGCAAAAGGGTAAAGGATCGCATCAAGGATCCGTCTTTCGCACGAAAGCATCGAACTCATATTGAAACCCACCTACCGCAATCAGCGATTAAGATTAGCTGACGCCTTCTGAACAATTCATGGTGTCGAGGTTCAAGCCTTGTTATTAAAACCTTCACCAAGGATTTGCAACATCTTAACTCAATGTCGTTCTAAACTATGAGTAAACGATATCAGTCGGCACAGTTTTCGACATTTTCTTGACCATTGTAATAGAATTAGATTTCAGCCATTCGTAATTCTTCTGTGAAATCGATTCCTCTGGCAAAATTAGCTCATGATGGAACTCTACGATAAAATGAGGATAGTCTATAGATAGGAGCATCGAAAGGCAGAAGGAATGTAAGATGAACTTCCATTCTGCTCCTGTGGAGGTCTTATGCCATCGCTCTGAATAAACAGGAGTTTCACCTTCAGCTACATATATCATCTCTTAACATTTCTTTGCGCAGGATTGTGCTATAGAAGACCCAAATGTAGAACTGTTTTTACGTGGCTGTCAGAGGATATATTCTCCGTTGGTGTTGGTCATCGAAAATCATCGCTGATAATGAACAAAGAAAGGTGCAATGCAATAGTGAGAAGGTCTGTGAAAAAAGAACAGAATATTAAGACACTCTTCTTTCGATTCCACAGATTATAATCGTTTAATTCGTTGGATTTCACCTCTCTTAGCGTCCATAAAAACAAAACCAATTAAGATAATACAAAATGCCACAACAAACACTATAAGTCGAAATTAGTAACGCTCCTCGTGAAGTCCATAAAGCGCATCGTTGAACGTAAGATAAAACTCGATATGCAATCTGCATCCCGTAACATATGGCATAGTAACACCAAAAAAAGATCACCGAAAAACATTTCGTCCGTAAATAGCGTAGCAAGAAATTGAATAGATAGCAGCAATTCTTTATCGGATCTATAAAGAGTCTTCGTTTGCATTACACCACGTTCCGGAATAGGCTGAAGATGTGGTGCAAGCGATGAATGACTATAAGAAATGAACTGGAAGTCGTGAGTTGCTCGGGACTTTTCACTCGAGAATTTAATGCCGATTATGATCGAACAGTGCCACCATATAAAAGCTATCGGCGAGGTCACGAATATTGTTCTGCTGTTTCATACAGTTGGCATTCTTTAGCAAGAAATGCCCTACAAAAAAAAAAAGTGAAGTGAACGATGCGCTTCTCCTCGCGAATGGAAAATAATTTCCCGTGGCAACGCCCTATGTTTCTGAAAATCGAAAATGTGATTAATTTCCACTGCACAGCAATATATTAGAGATACCGTTGCATTAGCACTGTTAAGGTGACACTGTATGGTGTCCCGAAAAGATGAGACTTGGAGACGACGCGAAGAAAAGTATGATGCACTAGTTATTAGCAAATAACTTGAGCAAGAGAGAAGAGATTTGTATCGCATATGGAGAAAATGCAGAAAAACGCATAACCGTTGCAGAGGGGAGGAGGGATGACATGAGAAATTTGTGATCTCCTTTTGAATGAACATTAAAAGCCCACAGTTATGCTTGATATTCACATGTTTTGAGATAGCTTCATTGCAAGAGGATGTTTTTTGTATCGAAAGCTGATAAATCTCAACAGTGCTCATGATTTTCAACCAGCTCTCTGCTGCTCGCAGCCATGCTTCTGAAAAATGGCTGTGATTGGTGATAGAGGTGGGGGTGGGGGAGGGGGGGGGGTAGAGACCTTAAAGGAGAGCGAGAAGACGGGAGGGAGAGGGAGGAAAGAAAAAGGAAAGACAGGGATTGGGAGAAAAAAAGAATGAGAACGGGAGTGAAAAAGAAGAGAAACAGAAGTGGAGGGGAGGGAGAGGATAAAAGCAATTGGGAATTAGCAAAGTAACGAAAGAGGAAAAGCAGGAGAGAGAAGAGCTCCCATATCTAAAAAGGGTCTACCTTTGCGGCTTCATGTTGCGAAATGAACTGCTCTATGCTGCACTGTGCGCACTCACATAGGATCACACATGTTATTCACAAAAGGAGAGAAAGCTCACTGGGATATGGGATGTCATTTGCGTAGAGGAATGTTCTCATGGACCTCCCATTCGTGGTTGCGTCACGCCTTCTCGCGGAACACGCTCACTTTTTTATTCGTGGAACATGGAAGGAAATGAGCACCTATTATAATATTGATATTGTCTTACGATTTCTGCTCGTACCTGCTTATGGGCGTATGGATGAAGGAAGTTGTGGGATGATAGACAATGCAAGAAAAGTGTGTCTGATGATCAAAGGAAATAAATTTCCTATGCAATATGCTAAACGATCAGAGGGATGGCTGTTTCAGCGGAAAAAATGGTTATCGCCAGCGATACTAGAGCACAGTTTACATGTATCCAAGACGACAAATCGACTGAGAAGAAGCTTTTATATATTGTTATAGAAACGGTCCTCCCATCAAAAAGCTCATGCCTCTCTAATAATTCAACTAGACGCTATGGACAGGTTTCCTGGTAATTTCGACTTGCAATGAGAAAATGATCATCCACTTACAAGGACAATGCCAAATGCGCAGTCTAAAAGAAAAAAAGTATACATACTAAGTTGGAGTAAATAAAAGGATCGTTTCACATAATATAGCAACTTATGGTTGACCGGAGGCCAAACTGTCCTATAACATTCAAAATTCGAAAACAGAGCCCGAAAATAGATGTAACGTCGACGGAAACTAAAGTGATTTCATGAAATGCAAAAGAATGTTGTGTAGGGAAGATTCAGGTATGAGTGGGTGGAGTCAGGGGAAATTAATGAGAGATTGTGAGTGTAAGATGGCACTACGAAGCGAATCAGTCAATGTGACATTTGTTTGCATGTTGTAATGGCCAGCCATAAATTGTTCGAGGTAATCCGTTATGTGGCCTCTTCATTGATGTGAGTATTTTGCACTTTACTGCACATCACATTCATATAGGCTTTCTTTATTGTTATGTCTGCTTCGTCTTTGTTATGATGGTGTTGAGGACTTTTTTGAATTTTGGGACTATTTGCAAACAAAATCTCCAGTTCAACAGCTTTGCCCGGAGCTGAGCAAACTGGCATTTTAATCTCCTTTCTTCTACTTGCGGTGTTATTCAGAGCCGAGATGTTTTTTCGTTACTGAATTTGCATAAGACTACTCACCTTTTCCTTATTCAATCGCTTGTTTGTTTCGTTAGTGAGCAGTTGCATTCGCTTCTCGCTCTAGCAATAGTGTTCCTTCTTGATTCGCCAAGAAGGGATCGTCTTGAGTCTACAGCTGCGAAGGTCAGGTCGAAACTCCAGCTGAATAAAGCAAAACAAAAGTTGTGCAATCGTTTAAGAATTGTGCAATTGCAAGAAGTTCTTGCACGCGACAAAACAATTCACTGTATTTCAGATGTCCTATATAACCTCAACACTCGCCTTGAGAAAAAATACGAATCAGCTTAGCACCAAAGCAAGCCCACAGTCAGCATCGCTGAGGGGACTTGTACAAGCGTGAAGAGGCCAAGATCGTGGAAGTGAAAAAGTCCATCGCTGCTTCCCACTCCCTGCTCCCCCCCCCCCCTCCCTCCCTCCCCCTCCCCCAACCGGCCCTCATGAACGTATGCTATAATCTGTGGGAGACTTAGCCATCTAAAAGATTGACCACGCAACAGGTGAAATGTGAGAAGCAAATAGCTTTGAGAAGAAAAGTCCGACAAATTGCCTCATCATGGATTTTGCCACAGTGAAGAGGGCTCGAGCCACGAAGTTATCGCTAACAACGCCCAAATCCCAAACATTATGAATCAAAGGTGAATTCACATAATTTCTCCATCATCTCACCCATAGATGCAAGAATTTCTAAGGACCTTTCGCCGTAACTAGTGGAAAGTGAATGCGAACTGCCAGAATATTGCTATGTTATGAACGGATGCGAAGGGCAGGAGGAATGCTATGTGAGTTGTCATCTCGAGAAACAGCTGATTGAATAAAAGAAACTGCCATCAGCAAATGAGTCGGATGAAACTAAAGACTGTCTATTTGCTCTTGGCCCATTTTCCAGAAGCTGCTCCCTCTACTGACGTAAAATTTAGCGACATGAAGCTCCTCATAGGAATGGGCTTCGACATTTTTAAGTTTGCCAGATGTGTTCAACGAAATTTAGTCATTCTGAATATTCGGGTATGAAGTTATGAAAGGAGTTTGAATATTCGATAGAAGTATCACTATATGGATAAAAATTTCAGAAGAAATGGAGCTATTGGATTATATCTCCAACGCGATTGGATGGCAATAAGAGTTTGACTTCTTTCAGATGGACCAATGATGGTGACGTTGTATAATAAGCCACCAACAGATTAAACTATTATTCCTAAACATCACTAATATAATGTGCTAAGTAACGAATACTTGAATACGCAAATATCATCTTCCATCGATTGCATCAACACTGAGCATGGATTCTCAAAAACCTGTTTTTGGAGAACAAATCAAATCATCAGACAATACGAATGAGGGCCACGAACTATCGACCTGTGCAATTCTCACAGGACATTGAGATATTTAACACCAATGTTAAACTGTCGGTATTGCTTCACTGGTTTATTACACAATTTGCTTAAAACGACAATAAACTAGCAATTGAAAGGACCAGTCCACTCGCATTTGTAACGAAGTAGAAAAAGGGTTCGCTAGAAAGGTTGACACCGAGCGCGGTTAGGTAGAATAAGAGGCATCTAGCCTCAAGCTTTTGCACAGTGATGTAAATGATGCAAAAGCGATGGTCCCGGGAGAGATCATAGCAGTTTTTAATCTTACTGCCCTCTTTATCAATTGAAAACAAAAGGGTGAAAACACATGCTATCGGAAAGACAAAATTGCATGAGATTAGGAAACGGCAATTTGGGATAGAGAATCGCTGCCTCGAAAAATAATCCAAAAGTTACATGGAACTTCAGAACTTTCGTCCGAGCATGTTAGAGGCACATAAGAGGAATGAATTTATTGGCAGTTCAAACACTGAGCAAATCTGCATTTAAAGAATGAGAACTAGTAAAGCGGTCAATGGACTGGAATCAGGAATGCACAGCTACTCGAAATTTCGCAAAATATTTGAAGGACACTGATGGATGGGCAATGGCGCACCATATATGTTGGTGATCTTGGCGAAACCCAATTCTCGCAATAAAATAGTTATGAAAGAAGACGAAGATTTTGAGGATTCCATTGACATGCTAGATGGACGAATTTGCAGTGCCACATCAGCGATGGCGATGCATGACAAGAAGAGAACTGACAGAACGACAAGATATATTTCAATATATGCCAGAATTGAACAAAGAATCCAGGACTACAATTGAGGGTGTGACATGAAAGATGTGCAAAATATGGGATCATTCCGAAATCAATAAACCGTGTGGATTCTCATCAGTAACAATGGCGAAAAGAAGATCGTGAGTTGCAACAGCGAAGTAAGCAGAATGGAGCTCGAGCTCACTAGTTGGTTGAAAACGTCGATGAGCGGAATAATGAACTATCTCCGAGAAACTGAATCGGAAGAAATAAATTTGAAGAAATGAAGCGACATGTAACAGCGGATGAGCGTTCACATCAACACTGTTGTTTTTGTGCGCGTTATTTTGCTTGTGGCTCGTTGTTTTGCTTTAGCGATGCCAAATAAAAATTTATGCCGCCTCTTGCAATGTATATCAGTGTATCATACAGTATAGTAGAGATAATAGAAGACATTTAGACGTCTTCTGTTGTGAATTTATTTTGTACAGGGTTTTCATAACGACTGTATGCATAACTCGTTTTTTGCGTGTACTCATTGGGAAATAAGCATCGCTTAAACGCAGCTACCGATTCCACAAACTCCATTTTTGTGGAATTGACTAACGTTTCTTGCTGAATTTATTTGTGTCGTTCGACGATGCCAGAGAATGAACTAAATATTTATCAATAGTGAGGAATTATGGGATAATGCTTCGCAACTTTTCAGAGGCTCTTTAACGATATGACGGAGTTATTGATCGTGATCATTGTTATCTCCTTCCTGTTGAAGTGCCGAATAGCAGCAGTGTGAGTGAAGAAAATTTGAGAGAGTGCCAGCAGCTCGATGTTTCTTGTTTTTATTCCTTCGATAGTTTTCCTCATCGATTTCCAAATTTCTTTTGCCAATGGACCAACTTCAGCTGCATGTCTGTTCCATATCCATATTCAATTGTTCAAGATCCGTTGAATTCCAGTGAGGCAACCTTTAATTAAATTTCACTCTGATATCCTCATTTCCATCCGTTGAACTATTTGGCGAAACTTGAACGGTCATTTCCATCCTAGTCAATCGGTTCCTCGTTAGATGCCTCATATGGTCCTCGGCTTCAGAGATTTCAATTTCGATCTGTTTAATGGAAAAAGCAGAGTTTTATTTGTGCCTTTGCTGAACTTGATTTCATTGCATCCGCTAAGATTGTTCTGAATGAGGTCTCCACTTTTGACTATTCTTGGAACCGAGTCACATAAACTGATTGTGGATTCTGTTTCCGACGAATATCTTTTGGAGGGCGCAGTTTGGAAATGGGCAACTTAAATACATTTACCAATCGAAGAACGTGCGCCAATCGACTTTTTCGTTCGCTACAGAAACGACGCTTTCATCGAAATTTTTCGACCGATAATCGACAGATATTTTTCGAAATGAATCCGATTTTAATTGACATTTAACTTCCAGCAAACGCTTTCAGCTGGTTTTGGCTCGAGAGAAATCGAAATCAGTTACAATTATTGCCTCGCCCTCTCTGTTCAACATTAGGTGCCTCATTCTTCTCCCTTCGAAGCACTGATTTTCACCAGCTCTATCGTATGGGCAGTAATGAGCGACGCTAGAGAAATAGGGTATGGTGAACACGCAACGTCCTGATTTTTGGAATATTGCGGATGTAGATGTGGAAATAATGGCCATTCGAGTTGGTGCATCATGCTTACAACTGGAATCTGTCACACGATGCCATAGCCTTTTACGAAGTGCGTATAGATGTGTGATCAGTTGGCGATTGCTCGTCATGCACGTCGCGTCTGCACTGATCTTGAATGTGATAATTCCTTAATAAGCATATGCTTGAAGTAACCGATGAAGCCATAAAATGACACCCACTTTCTCAGTTCCAATTCTCGTCGCATTGTCATGAATGCCTACTCATTTGAGGTTCATCTACTCTTTCCTTTGCACGATAATAAAAACGTTTTCCAAATCAACTTATCGCGCACGTCGCGAAACGCTATTGTACCGAATCGGCCGAACATATCGGCAAGAGCAATCGACTCTAGCACCACGTGATCGTGTTTCTTCAGCCGAAACACATTTAAAATCCTTGATGGCATTTTCCTCCAATATTCGAAGAAGAGCATTCCTCGTTTTTAAGGCCCTTTCTTTCTCTTTTCCAAGCGAACTGCGACAGAAGCTGCGCGTAAGGAAGACCATGGGCGCATCCAGCCCAGCACTAAATGCATCCATTTTTCGTAGAAACACTTTCGGGTCCAAGCAATCATTCGAGTGAGGAAGCTTTACAGGAGCGATCTCTCATGACGCCTCCTCTGTGTTGAAGCCCTGTCGATGCCACAAGCAAAACGCCGATGCCGTCAGACCATACGAGCGGTGATGGATTCTTTGTAATCCCACCTGGTATTTAGTCATCATAATAAGGTTTTGGTTTCTTTATCGAGCTGAGGACGCTTTGCTTCCTATTATCTCATTTCGCTTGGTGAATGTGGCGAAAAACACAAATGCCCTGGATCGCAGTTAGTAATTGTATCTCTATGCGTATTCATTTATGCACAATATAGTTGATGGATGAGGCCCGGTATGAGCTTCACCACAGATTGTGAAAGCTTTCATGCAATCGAATAAGGGAGTCACAAAGTCTTTATGAGAATTCTCATCATAGCTCATCCAGTAGTTGTCTATCTGTTGCATCCGTGAGCCCTCTTTCACAACATCAGATATTCTATATCACGGCGTCATGCGCAGTTGACGGAGTTTAGGGTCCACATGGTGAGATCAGAGTAAGAAGTGCACGTTTGCATCACCACTCGCACTTCAATAATACAAGCGAATTCGTTGACGTGCCAGAACTGAGTGTTTACCTATATGGAGACTTAACGTTCGGAAGCTTTTTTACAAGTGCAAGCGACCTACGTATTTTCATTAGCCGATTAGTTGCATTGGAACTAATCGGGGCATGAGTGCCCTCTTTGGTTATGGTTGTGAACAAACTCAAGTCTTGAATGAATTTTTCATGAGCTAGTCGTCATGCAAAGATGCGTTTACGTTTTAGAGCGGAGCGCAATCTGTTGTGAAATGTGCTCAGACAATCCTGAAACATTTGAGTTATCAGGTAGCATGAGCTCTGAGTGCTGCATATGATCAGTTCGCAGTACAGGAAGATGATGATGCTGGCAAAGCGACTCAATTGCATCTGCAGCCAAATAAGCAGAAAACTCCTTTGAGCTGAATTGCAAACATTAAGAGCTTAATTCCCCTACGTTCACCTTCAGCTGTAACCAGTCAAAAAGGAATGGCGAGAGGATGAGTTGCACCTGTGAAATCACACTACGAACATAGATGTGATTAACAATCTTACTTCGACTCTGAATTATTTATCGTTTTTGATGAATCCTCATTACGGCCTCATAGATGACCAGCTCAACGGTAAACATCGACACGCAAGGGCAAGTGCGCTTACATCAAATTAGAAACAGCAGGTTATGAAACATCCGTAGTATAGTCTGATGAAAATGATGCAGCTGACGCTTTTGAATGATTTAAAAGATTGTCGGTCGGATGCAGAATTAGAAGAAGCTCGCAAATTTCTGAAATGACGAGAAATGTTTGCCGATACCTCAGCAGTCACAAGCATCACAATATTTTCATGCTTAAACTACTGAATGTTTTCCACAGGCTTTCCTAGCAAGTACAGCGGCAGATTTCCGGTACATTAAGTCAGCGATCCCCGCATTAGGTTATGACTTTTGCACTGCCAGTAAAGCCTGTTTCCAACGGAACAGACTGTTGCATTCCTCAAAATCGTTAAAAATCTCTGCTAGATCCAATCACCTATGGAGCGCTCAATGCGGAAGACAGCAGTAAGTGAAGATCACTGTTTTTGTCGATGACATCTGTCATTAGTCTTCCATGGACCGCATAAATGACTAGCGCATTTTTGCGGCATTGATTCGGTAGGAAGATAATTACTTTCCCCTCGACTTATTTTAGCCGGCAAGCCAGACGAGACTTTCTAGAATGTTCATAAACCAGTAACACAAACTACGGTCAGATCCACTCTACAATCCTATGCAAAAAGATTCGTCGTCCTTTGGCTGGCCTTGCCTGAACGATCTATGATCTGTAATTTCAAGCAAAAGTGCCCCATAAGGAGTTTGTATCTCCAGCGATATCCGAACGAAACTTATTCGTGCATTTCAACAATCCAAATTTAGCGATGATATTCCTGAATTGCAGATTGGTAAATGCGATATTCCTTCGACTGCTTTGTTTGACCCCAAACCATTGCGTTCTATTGCCTGTCGTAATGTGAATCGAAATCGTTTAAAAGGAGTGAAAAAAAAAACGATCGCTCTAAGGACGCTGCAAAAACAAAACAGCTATACACCGTATTCAACGAACATCACGCTGCCAAATCATTCCACTGAACATCACTTGATAATTCAGTGCCTTTCTACGCTTCCTTGTCACTAAATTTCATCCACTAAATAAAACGTCCATATCTTCGGCCGGCTCTTTCTTGCTCGAAAGGCCAGGGGGGGGGGGG
>JAARMF010000002.1:65776-88428 GCA_022844705.1 Toxascaris leonina | reverse complement strand
GGAGGGAATGGGTGGGAAGAATGAGTCGGAACAAGTATGGCTAAATATGGCTGATGTGTACTAAGCAAGTA
Organism: Toxascaris leonina; assembly: GCA_022844705.1. Lineage (NCBI taxonomy): Eukaryota > Metazoa > Nematoda > Chromadorea > Rhabditida > Ascarididae > Toxascaris > Toxascaris leonina. The sequence goes on along the minus strand of JAARMF010000002.1, from coordinate 88,357 downwards.
CAGATTGGGCATCATATTTCAACCACTTCTACAAAATGGAAAACTACAGATAAGTGCTTACAACGGAATTGAGTGTTCGCAATCACTATGGTGATGATAGTTGCTCAAATATGCACGAATGTGCTTCACGTCGGAACATCTGCACTAACAATTCCCGAATAGGAGGGATAACTCATGAGAAATGGTTTATTGTGTTCACAACATCAATCTATCAAACATTGAAATGAATGTTCGTGGTGCCGAGTTCGCCACTTTCTGCACAGTATCTCTCATCGTTACACCATTATACAAGTGCAGTTTCATATTTGCATGAGAATGAAGTGTGAATTGAATGTGGAAACAATTTCAATTTTAGAGAGATATTTCATCGATTCTTGCATGAAAACAATATCTTGAAGGATTGCCTCATATTCGATGACGAATTGCGAATCGCATGAGATGGCTGACAGTTGGCCTCTGGTTGAAGAATGAGGTTCTAATCCGACGAGGCCCGGTTGCGACGGGTGAGGTTAACCGAAACCTCAATTTGAAACACGGCTGTGTTGTATGTGATCAACAGCAGCTTTCTTATCTGCCGTAGAGTGGTTGAAACGTGAGACACAAAAAAAGATCTCAAAAAGGTGCGCATCGTAACTCTGGGCGGGTGGTGCGTAAATATAACCGATCAAATCGCAAATGAGATTCGAAAGAAATTTGTCCCATTGTTAGGAGTATGCTGCAAGCCTCAGTGAATGGTGAGGCGCTTTTATGCATAAGAAGCATATTTTTGGAAGGCTCCAAATATAAGATTAGTGTCGTAAGCTTATCCTGCATGAATTGATCCATGTTGGATTGTTCAAAAAACCTATAAAAATGTGAAGTAACAACATTTTCATGCGCAAAATTGATCGAGTACTCTACTTTCCAACTCCATCAAAGAGGTGTTTCCGAGAAACAAAACAGAAAAACAATCGAGGGAGAGAAAACACTCTGTTTGACTTAGCGCTTATTGGGGTGTAAGTCAACCAATAGGTGGAATCAACGAAAACATTTGCTCACAGTGATTAACACGAGGTGTTGAAAGGTAAGAAGGTGTTCCGTAAATTTCAACTAATCTGCGACAAAATCAATTGATGTAATGAAAATCGATTGCGAACTTGGCAAATATTTCAGTCCTTCATTGTTTTTAGATTTTGAGAGCGCTTGAATCTGCCTCAACAATTATTCTGTCATTGATCCTTCGAAGATGCTATGTGAATCATCAACTTGAATCCGCATCCTGCTGGACGCTTCGAAAGCTAAATGAGAATTTTAGTTGCCTATTGAAGCATGATAATCATATGAGCTGAAATAGGATTGTAAGTTGAGTGGCAGTCGCGATGACGCGTTAATCAGTGCCTGTCAATAAGATGTTGTCTTGCGGAAGGTAACGGATGCATCTTCTGAAAAAAACAAAGTGGGAGTGAGCACATGTATTGGGCGAACGTGTCAGGGGTGGAGTAAACTAACCGCTTTATGCAATAAGTGAAAGATGGTGAGGAATCATGAGAAGAGAAGAAGTAAAGTATAAGGCAATGCGTGATCAATTGACGATAGATTTCAGCGAAATTTGCGAGATTTACCAGAAACAGCACAAATATATGGAGTCGAATCAACTGCTCACAATGCACTGAAAATGATGACATAGCGATTGTTGACACGAGCGACCATCAAAACATCGGTGAAGAAAGACATCAATGTGTCACAGCATCGAAAAATCAACTTATAGATGCCACGTATGTTTAGTTAATCGAGTAGAAAATATCAGCAGAAGAAATTGCTTCAAGTGAATTAGTATCGACATATACCTAATTTCTGTGACCATTCAGACAAAATATTCCTTCAAAAGAAATTAGATGCGAGAAATGGAAGAGAAGGTTGAAGAGTGCGGCGAATTTATGCGAGAAAAAAATTTGAACGTACCATAGTATCGCTTTCAACTTTGTCTCAATTGCGCTCAAATTTCCCTTCAAACTGAGGATCTCACTTTATTCAACGAACAAGAGGAACAATGAACATTGGTGAGCAGAAGCATAGGCAGCAGGATTGTTTCTATGCGATGAATTGCTTTTATGGAGTGAGTGAAAAATTCTACGCATTCCATCGCTAAAGAAATAAACTGAATAAAGCACTTCATTGCCCGTATAAAGATCAATCAGCGTTTTGCCTTATTGAGTAAACTAATGATGCATTGTGGTCTGTAGTGAATGTGATTGATGATGAGAGGAAGGAGAATTATGCGATCTAAGGGAATCGATGAACGGAAACACAGCAGAGGGAATACCGAAAAATCAATCGAACGTATAGATTAAGTGAAACTTGCCGCACAATATACATTTTAAAGGCTATCTTCCATAGTGGATTGGTTGGATGAATCATTCACTTCGTTGCCGAACGGAATTCTGTAGAAAACCGAACAATGCAGATCGGCTAGGAAAAATGAAGCTGTGGCAACCGTTGACAGCAGCAACAAAGAAATGAGCAATATACTACTATGAGCCCAGCTGTACGCCACATGCCTGCGGCATGCGAAATTTGTGGAAGGTGAAGACAGCGAGAGATCAGAGAGACAATCGAAAAACGGGAACAATGCCATTGATTTGGCTTATTTTGAAGTACAGTGCTCTCTGTGTATGCATCATTTTGAATGAGCATTTAGCGAGTGGCTAGTTGAGAACATGCAGCGATAAAGCAGCAACGCATTCAATCTTAGCTGCTTGTCGAGATATGCTGTCAAATTAAATGAAGCGTTACCGATTATAACGCTTGAAGAAAGAGAGATTGCTAACGTCGATTTTATCTAGTCACTGGAAGATTCTCTCATCCTTACATCCTTCATAGAAGTATATTAGCGTATCTCTTGTCTTAGCTAACACTCGTTTCAGCAACTGGATTAATTGTGAAGCTCGAAAGAACTTGCTTGCATCTCACAAACTTCTTGCCCACAAACTTGCCCAAACCTAGCCAAATCTGACCTTTCAGAAAGTTTTCAAAAGTTGAAGCGGTTGATTTTCATAGATTGCCCAACAAACTCATCATGCACATCATAATAGTTGCTAGTGAGCGTGAGTTCTACTGAGCGGTGAGAGGGATTTTCGACGATTGCGCAAGATTTCTCGTATTGAAGTGCTTGTTGAGACACAACCTTCTTCTTTCGATGGATTTTGATTGAACTTAAAGGTGTCTAGTGGATGTTGAGGCTTCCCATGCATGTCTGCTCATTCCGAATATGTGAATTAAAAGTTTTTCCACTGCGCATGGCAAACGAGCTTCAGAGATGTTTTTTCGACGTTAAATCTGAACTCTTCCCGTCTACTCGTTCTACCGGAAGTATTTGTTGCAAGAAATGGGAATTTACTTATACGATGGTGTTATCCAGTGAAGACTATCAGGGTGTGGCAATTATTTCGCTCACAACCGGACAAGACCAATTTGAGTTCTAAGGATCGAGAGCTTCCATTGACAAATGGCAGAATCGGGCCTCTATGCGGAAGTTGCACATTCGTCAGCATCTGCTCACGAATAGGTGTTAGAAGGTCATATCTGATACCATCGGTTCGGCTTGTCAAGAGCAGCAACTGAAGCATAGTACGTCGCCAAAGATTAGCATTTCGCATTGGCTTATAAGATCATGTACGCATGGGCTCGCCGTTTGTATGGATTCCTCATGCCAGCTTAGGTAACATGCGCTGCATGATGAGTTGTGGAAGATGTCTGAGTATCAAAAAGCGGTTCAACCTGCTGCACATGGAGCTAAAGGAAATTTATGTTCCGAGTTGAATGAACGGATATGAGTGAAATTCCTGTCCTCAGTGATCAATGCAGATTCTCTGTTTTGCTCACATGAAAGCAAGCATATAGAAGGTTGGCAGTATTGATCTTAATAACATCGGGTACGTCAGGTCAGCATCGATAAATGAGCTGATGCTTTCACCTCTCATTGCAACGCTACAAGTCCTATCCCTTCATAAATTCCATCACCAGAATTTTCCGCAAGAAAAAAAATTCTCCATGAAATATGGGTGCATCAAAAAAATGTCTAGAAGAGTGTTTCTCCAGGGCGAGTAGATTGACTGGGCGGAAATATTGTTCTTGAACTAAAATCAAACAGATGTGAAGCTTATGTGACTATTAGAATCGGTTGCACATTTCTGCTCTTCCAGCGCGATCGAATTTTGCAGCGATTCTTGATGCTGATTACTCTTGAGGTGTGATCTCTTTCCAAAAAATATGCCATATCTTGCCAGCAATGTCTTGCAGCGTTCTAGGAATGTCGAAATATGAGATACGAAGATTAATATAAATCGCTATTCTCCAAACCTTTCTCCAATTCATTTGCTTCTGCCGTGAAATGGCGGAGCTAGCTGAACCGATCACAAATTGATTTCTTGATTGAAGGGAACGAAGGAAGCCAAAAGCTTATGAATCTTAAAAATTATAGATCCTCTTCTGTGCATATGGGTACTCGAAGTTGATTGAAGAAGTTCTAATTGCCGAACATCCTGTATTTCGTTCTCATTCACTCATTCAATATCAACAAAGTATGTGGCCTGAGATGGTTAATGAGAGAGGAGAATCGACGTCGATACAGCCGTTTTGACAGAGTGGATAAGGCGGTGATATGCAGCGGCATTGAACGCAAGATTCGATTTCTTTCAAGAGAAAATCGTATCTTTCATAAATCAAACAAAAGTTTGCCATCATTCATTCCTTTCAATTGCCTTGTCATATTTTTCATCCTCTCGCCTTATGTTGCTTGTTCACTGTCAGATGAATGGCAAAACGAAAAAGTCTACACCCATGAACTCATATGTTCCTCCAAGCTCATTCAAAAGCCATCAGTAACGCAACTGAAACTCCACCGGATATGACAATAAAACTTGTTTTGTTGAACGATTTTGCCCGCGAGAAAATTTAAGCCTAGCGCACGGCAATGCCAATTGCAGTCATATTTCATTTTAGATGGTCGCTAACTGATTGGCTGCCGAGAATGGTCTCACTAAACGAGTGTTGTTCTCTGTTGGTGAAGCAGATAAACATCCCGCCGATATTGCCGAAAGCTAGTCATTAAATACAGAAAGCTGACTGTCGCCGCAGCTACATCAGCGGTCTTTTTCTGCCCGTAATCCGCATATTTAGGTTGAACTACGGAACACGGAAAGGCTATCGGGAACGGCACACAATACTCGTCGACCTACCGATTTTGAGCCTCAGCTGTTTGACTGCTTAAGATGCAAAAGAAAAAGATCGGATCATGATGCTTTGTCGGTCTTTGTGAAGCACTACTTTTAACAATCACGTTGGCGATCAATGTTTGCGTCTTAAAAATTCGAGCGTTTTTCGCACTCATACAATACAGTGTAGCATGACTAGCACCGCAGTAGTGATAGAGTGATGCAGATGTCGGCATGATATTTTCCTTACGTGCTTTCTTTCATAGAACCGAATTTCGAAGTGCTTCATGATTTCCTATAAAGCTGGTGATCTATGAAGAAGGCTGTGATGCTTCAAATCTTTGTCAGATTCTTGGAAGAATGAAATCGTTGCCACAAAATTTCACTTTTTCCGATCATAATTCTTCTGTTGGTTTCAGCGGCTCTCTTTTGGTCATATGCTTACATGAAGATTGCCTCATAAAAAAATCTGTACAATCTTCTTTAACGATAATTGAAGTCGGCGATTCGAAATACAATCATGAAAAAAACAATTGACTGATTAAAATGTTTGCAAAAATGATGTTTTATTTATTAAGCAAACAACACGAAAGAGCGAACCTTTTGCTACTACAGTGCTCAACTTTTCATAGGAAATGACACTTTTAATCTTTCGCCAGCTAATCACACGTCACCTATCAATGCCATCTGATGCTTTTTATCCCCTCTCGAATCTATTCTTCGCTAACTGTTTTCAGTAGAATTCCTCTCTTAATGTCTAATATCCGTCATTTGTATTTTGCATCTTCGTAGAGAAAGAAATTTTTTTGATGCCATTTTTGTGCATATTCTGCAACGAGATAAGAAATGCGAACTAGTATTTCTGATGCTCTCAACTTGAATGTTTGGTATATTCGAAAATATGATATTGCCATAATAGCTGCATATACAATAGCGCATCTCACTTTTCGCAGTATTTGTAATAATCACTTCAAACTGCATTTAGAGCAGAGTCTGAAATGCCCTTTTACATTCACTGAAAACTTCAAAAAAGATCATCTTGCACCACCAAAGATACATTTCGCTTATATTAGACAGTGTAGCAGGAAGTAAAAATTTGCAATCACTCGAAAAAACGAGAAATCAGTCGAGAGGGGATCCTGCAAGTCGTGCCAACAAAGTACCATCGTTTCATTGCAGTCGCCATTCCTCAGTCATAGCAAAACTTGATATCTAATGCGCTCATATGAAATATTTGAAAATAGCGCCTCTGTCAACGGTTCTCCAATATCGTTTGCAGAAATGACCTGATTGTATTGTCCACAGTGAATTAAGCTAGTTACCTTTGAGTCATTGCCAAGTTGTGAAACGAAATTGCTTTATAAAGGAGATGTCAAATGTGACTACAATACTGATTTCCTTGCTACTACGTCCGACGCCTCTTCTTTTACCCTACCCTCCATCTCTCTTCTCTCTTCTCCCTCCTCCCTCCAACTACCCCTCCCCGCGTCGTCTAACTGATGATTTCGGGTCACCTTCATCAGACATGGGTGAAACACAATCATAGAAGATACATGTGAGTGATAATCAGTCATAGATAAAAAAGATAAAGTTATTCGCACCGCAAAACATAATGTGTGCTTTTTGCATAGTACCTTATGAACAACTCTCAAATCGCACACACTGAGTGGGCTTCGAACTCGAATGAAGACTTGTTAGCAGTGAAAAGGAAGACTTGACAGCTGATTAAGCTGCAGAGTTGGTGGAAGCAATGCCCAATCGACCACGTTTGGTGATTGAACCCGAAGCCTCTATGCGAGCTTGCCACATAAATATGATGCATTTTGCCGTGGTTTCAAGCATGCTCATTGGCAGAATAATAGATGGATAAACAGAGTTCCTGTGATAGGCATCCGCGACCGAGCTTGTGCCTGTTTGCAGCTCGATAAAGAAAGCATTAAAAATCGCCAGAAGCTTCCTGTTGAGCGTTCATTTGATTGCCATGAAGGTTTAAAACGTAAAGTGCACAATTCAGTTGTGAACGAGCGTAAAAACTAGTTTAAAAATGGCAATTGAAACTAGTTTCAAGTTTGCCCTTTCAAGAGAGCTAGAGCGAGATGAAACTAACAGGTAAACATACCGTCATCTCACTCGGGAGTGCGTGACTAATTTGTTTTTAGATCTCTTCCCACCCCCTCTCACTCCACCACCAATATCTCCCACCTCTCCCTATCCCTCCCCTCTGCCCTCGTACTTCTAGAGCATCGGTAGCCACTACGCATTTCAAGGAAGGAACTGTTAACCGTTGTTGGTTAAGGGGTAATTTTCGATTTGTTCTGCCTCACTGATAAAGATGAGCCTATTTTTAGCGGAATGTGAGCAGCGAAACACATAGAAACGCTAATCAAATGAGCGGAACTTAGAGTGCATTGAGTTTCAGTAGTTGTCACAAAACGAGAGCAACACCTTCAAATGGACTGCTACGGAAGCTTGCTGTGAGAATGTGGGTTGCAAAAAAATGTGCATTCATTGAAAGGATGTACATAGGTGCGACAGAAATTGAGGAATTATGATACACACGCCACAATGCATTGGCTTTTTTATATAACAAAGACATAACCGAAAAGGACAGTGAGATAAATCAGCCATAACAACGCACTGGCAAAATCTCAGCGTCAGCCACGAGCTGACAAGGTGTCCTCACACCCCTCCCACCAGCCCTCACCCTACCATCCCTAACCCTCCACCTCTTCCCGCCTAAATATTCATGAGATGGAGACACGGGCAGCGGCTGTTTTTCGCATTGGTCCGAGCTGTACAAAGTGGCGGAACGAAAGTTTTGTCGCCCATTCCGTCGAAAGTGGCTCAAAGAGATTGTAATATGCTTGAATACTGAATAAGAGAGTGCTGTTGCAATATTTTCCACTCTATTACCAACTTCACAAGAAATTAACTCATCACCCAATTCTAGACGTCGATTTTAAGTGGTACTAGAAGATGAGTGGCAAATGTGAAAGCGTCGCATCAACATATCTGCAATTTACGCATTCTTTGGGAGAGGGCGCAAAAAGAAATTAGGCGTGTGCGCGTTTTTTTATCATCCCTATCAGCTGCTTTCTCTATTCAGCTCATAAACTATCAAAACAGCAATAATGTAGAGTGAAGACGTCTTCATTTCACGGTTCTTTTTTTACCACTTATAAGAAGCGATATTTCGACTGCTCTCATCTTCACAACATATTTCTGTCTTCAAAGAATTGAGAATGTGTTTGTTCGGTCAGCGACAACGCAAATAATACGTCAAGTTGTTTGTGCGTTCGAACTGTGTTCTTTTTCCACGAAACATGGGTACGCCAAAGACATCACACCAAGTTAAACGTGTCAACATAGTGTGATTTGTTCACCAAAGAATCTGCTTCAGCTAAGACCCACACATCCGCTCGTCTCTGACACATATAGTAATGCGCATGCTGCAACATAGCTGGAAAGATCACCACAGCTTCACCGAATATTACTGCTTCTCCCTACTTCTGTACCGAACAAAACCCCCGGTTTCGAATATAGGAGCGATCCTTTTGAATTGATATGGTTGGCGCACATGTGACATTCGCGAACTACGAAATTTTGCAGCGTTGTTCGACATTCATTTCTAAGAAAACGACAATGCATCGGCCGTTACAATACAGGCTGAAGAAGATTAGTTATGGAAAAGCACGATGAATGAAGTCAATGTGACACTTTTCATAAGAATTGGCAATGTGTCTAGAACTGTCCAACATAGCCGAGCAGTCGATTGCAGCAAACTTTAATCGTCAGAGTTCAAACTGGAAGGGGCATCACAAAAGCGATGCTTAGACGTCAAGCTGATATATACGCAACCACACATAAGCGTAAATGCAATACCTCCACAGCGCACTGTAGACTATAGCGGCCTGCGGCAATTACATACGTATCAACAATATAAACAAAGCTCGTACTGTTTGCTCGCTGAAACGTGCGTTTTAGGACTTCATCCCATCGCCGATATTTTTCTGCGTGACCTTTAACCCTTCCCTCAATCTTTCACTCTAGCCAGCCCCCCCCCCCCCTCCAGCTTACTTCCTCTTATCCTTCCAGTCGGATGCATCGTTTATTGCTGCCAGTTCACACTTGTTCGTCTATCTAATGCATATAGAGTTGCCAGTTGCACATCTTTCAACCACAAAAAACCTCCGCCTTTCTCCCACAGCTTTACGTGGAATTATTACTTTTTAAGCATTCGTTCCCAGGTCGGTATTTCATGATTATGGTTCGATGAGCAGAAACGTCAGCAGAAAAGCACTGCGGCATTTTCAGTAGATGCATGGTATGCTTACAGCCACACACTATTGGGTAATGATATCTTACTGATACGCGCTTACGAAACAACAAAAAGTTCCTTATCATGCGCAGTGGAGTTGTTTGTTAGAAGGGTTGCTGTTGGAGCAATGATTTCGTCCAGTTGCTGCTGGAGCAGCAACTGGACGAAATCATTCATCATACCTAATTCTTTTTAGCGAATTTAAACACAAGGACCTCATCAGACATTAAAATAAACAAACGAGCAGCTGAATGAACAACCCAGCACGATATGTGGTTTTACGCATTGTAAGCAGAAATAAATAAATGGAAAAGTGAATGATGGAACGAATGATACAAAATGTTAACGCAAATTATTCTCTCCATCAGACTGCCCATTCATCACAAACGCCTACAAAAAGAAAGCCCAAAGTCAACGTGTGTTCATTTGGTTGAAAAATGAGTTGAAAAGAAATCAATGAATACGCGTATAATTCCGTCAGAGAGATCGCTGATTGGAGAAAAAAAGTGGAAAGAGCGATTCCATTAATTATATAACCACAGGAAATAAAAACCCTGAAACTGATCTAAAGACTGAGGATTTCAATGTTTTCTCATTCGCTTAGAAGAACCTGCAATTCGAAGTAAATGCTGAACTCGTCCAATTATCTAACTCCTAAAAAGCTTATAGGCACTTCTCAGCACCCTTCTTATTTCGAGACCCTAAATCAGCTATGAATGCCTACAATCAGGAGAGTGTCGCTGCTGTATTGTACTGCTCGACTCAATGGTTTTTTGCCAGAGAAATTTCACATATTCGGTGAATTTGCTCCGAAATTATTACAGCTCATCTTTACTTCGACTGAGTTTCACCACAGACTGAAATAATTCGAGCTAATTCGGAGATTCTCGAATCCGGACAGTTAAAGAGATGAAGATCGACTGGAACATTCGCTGGTGAAGTCTATTCTCTGATTTCTGTGACATGGCTGAGAAAGCGGTGAAAGAAACGGCTGCTGAATGGTCCCAATCCGTGTGTGGCGTGACTATAAGTCCACATAGAGTTTGGAGAGTGAAATATAAATAATAGAGTCGCGTTCTGGTTGATGGCGTTGTGGCAAGTGCAGTTGGACTTGGAACTTTTTAGTTTTCACTTGCTAACATAGAACTCGCTTTAGACAGGAACGAGCATTGCTAGTCACGGCACCAAATCGGAAGTGAAAAGCCACTCAGCAATGGCATTGTACGGCAAAAATTTGTTGGGGATCTTTACCAGCCTCAGCTGACTTTTCGCTTCAACTCAGCCAACGACCTGAATAATGCCCATCATGCCAAAGACGCAGCAAATGGATTAACGTTTCGCGGAGGCTGGCATGATGCACAGATCCACGCTTCCAGCCAATGAGGCTACAGATCTGATGAACTAACAATAAACAATCTCCCGTGCTTAGCAATGCTGACTTAATCCTGTGAAAGATCCCACCATGTGCAAAATGGCTGACAAACTGTTCTCAAAGCGCAAGCAAATTTTTACGCGCCCTCAAGCAATCATAATTTTTCCCGAAGTTGAGGGATCACTTCGAGAACTTGAAAAACTTGGTCGACGCATGATTTACATTGTAGCGATCTGAATTTTTCTGTCTCGGAGGAGAGGGGAGGAGGAGGGTTGTTCAAAATCACGTCTTAGAGGTAGCAATTGGCTTTGAAATCGAGTGCCGCTTGTAATGTCACTTTGTTGAGTTTTTCGCATTTTGTTATTCTTTTTTGAGCCCTAGAGGTAGCCGAAAAACGGCGAAGGCGTTAAGATTAGGGCCGATTCTGTACAAAAACGGAGTTGTGGAGTCAACAGCAAACTTTTGGTCCCGAGCGGAATCGGAGTCAGGTTTGAATCCGTCTGTTAAAAGATACAAGCTGTCAGCTTTGCTGAAGCCGTCCTTGACCGATTAAAAATTAGAGTGCGGATACGTTTTGACGAAACTTGCGCATAAGTGCCATAACGAAGATAAATGATAGGGAGGCTGCCTCTGCGACTTTCAACGAAATCCACGTTTCGAAGTATCAAAAAGTCGTTCTTATAAAGGTGTGCAAAATTTCACGTTTGCAATTAAACCATTGGCACATATGCGTCAGAGAAATATGATTCCTATAAGACATCAAACTGGCGAACATCGATAATGCAGTTTTATCATCACAGTTGACTGCAGTGAATATGTCAAGTGTTGCAGATGACTACTCGATGGACTTAATGGGACTCAACGAAAGAATAGGAATCAAAGGAACACGAATCCACCATTTCAATCAGTAAGCTATGAACTCAACGATAATAAATTACTGGAAAAACAAATATCGTCCTGTGATAATGAACGACTGATAGTGATAGACATAGGTGGAAACGCAATGAATCAAACAAGCTTAGTTGAGAAGCTGTTTCATGAAATCTCTCAATCCCAAACTTTACGCATCATTTACAATCAGCAGCAACAACTCACCGTCCAGTTTTTGGTATCTAACCTTCTGAAGTATCTAACCTGAACTTCTTGTGACATAATGCATCGCGTCAGTGAAGAGTTTCGAAGAAGAAAATATAATTTGAGGATTCTTACTGAAAAGTAAAATCATTCGAATAGTTAATTGTTTCTATAAAGTATTCGTTCATCTACCGAATTTCAACAACAATTTGCGAATATCGCCATCAGTAGGCGAGTAACAAGTAAGAAATTTGACAAAGTCTTACTCGGGCATTTGACTTAGTCAGAACTTAGCAGTCAGTGTTAATTCCGTTCATTTGCCTTTCTGCATTCGATGAAACAACCAGTTTTCGCATTTACTCTTACTTGTCACTAGTTGGTAGTGCTATAGAAACAACTGCTAGACAGTGTATTAACGAATTGTTTGTTGTTACTATTATAAGAATGGAGGGAAGAAATTTGGTGTGAGGTTGGCTGGATAACAAAGGCGATGAACGATCCATTGAAATATCTGAGATAAGTTGCAAATATGTATTGTAACGAAGCAATGCTTGCAAAGTATTCGCGAAGGATCATTACCACGATGTTATGAGAAAAATAAAGTTCACATTCTGCCATTTTTTCACGACCAACTGTCATGAGGAAGTCATGAGGAATGACTAGGCAGGTGTGTGGATAAATAACAGTGCATATAAATACACAATAAAAAATACATAAACCAATATTGAGTACTTTTATTAAAAAATAATAGAAAGCAAAAGTTTTGCAAAGTAATGTATTCAACGTTTAAACGCGATTGTGTTCAGCTGAATAGGAGGACAGTGAAAGTCTGCTGCGATATCTCGTTCGATAACACCTTTGCGTATACCTCATTTAACATACGCTCTCGACGGCATCGTTTTCAGCTACAGTGTAGGTTCTCGAACAAATTGGGTTTATTAAGTTGATTTTTCTTTCGAGTCGTTTGGGTCGGAATCAACTTCCAGCTGATATTGTAAAAGCTAGAAATCTCAATGCTTTAAAAGCAAAGTTAGCCCATTTTAGCTTATCGTCCCTGAGAGGAGTAAACGGCCAGCCAGTGTGTTGTTAATATGTCTAGCATATTGGTTAGGTCTTTTGTCAGCATTACGACATTGATTATATTTGAGTGCTATCATTTTTGAACGTCGCCAGCTCTTAACATACTATAGCATGTTTTGGTTTAATAAAGCAATCTGAATTAATGAAAAAGCAATGAACTATTATCGAACCTTGAGCGTTACAGTTAAATCGGCGGCATGCATCAACAACATGATTGCACCGGTGTAGGATATGAAGGAGTTTTCGGAGGCAGTAGATGTGAAAGCAGTGAATCACTGAAGGCGAAAAGTGCTTTTGCTAGTGCGATTATGTTGATTAATATGGCAGGTGGAATATTCATAGAATGCTATTTGACTTGACGAAAGCATGCCAGTATCATCAAAACTCGTCGATAACGTCTGATGATCTAATTGAAAGGACGAACGATTGATCACTGAGCGTAAAAACAGATGCATGCGCATCGTCATGTTGCCGAAGACTGCGATTTGTTACCTTCTTAATTCGCTACACGTGGACTCTTCGATAACTAGCATTAAAACGTAGTTTTTTAACTGTTACATGTCCTCGTCTACCTTCTCGTTTTCAAGAATGGCAAAGATTTGCATATGCCACCCTTTATCATGAGTTGCCCAAGCTTAATCCCAAGTCTTAACGTCGCATATTGAATTCAGGCAAACCAGTCCTCAATCTGCCGGAGTTTGCAGCACATTGCAAATTGCCAGCAAGCAGTACGACACCCTTCTTCAACCCCCTTACTTCCCCTCCTCTCCCCATGCTAAATTTCTCGCCAATCTATACTGCTTTCTCTGACCGCCTTAATCCTTGCAGAAGAACTGACTCTTCTATTGCGACATAATTTCTTCCTAAAACATAGATTCACAGCGTTCATACAAGAATCGTGGGTATCAAATCATCCTACGGCGTTATCGCACTTTGTATAGAACATATTAAATCAGCTCAATTTAGTTTAATCATCGAAAGTTCTGCGGAAGAAACAAAGATCTTCAAAATGGCTAATCCCTCCTCAAAGTCGAATAGTTTTTGTGAGATACCTGAAGGATAATATACATGCTGTACATATGCCAAAGCAGAATTATTACGTCGCCGAACACCGAAACTGACAATCTAGAAACGCATAGGAATATTTGAAAACATTGCGAAATGTGCGTCAAAAAATGGCCGATGTCTCGGGCAACACTAGAGAGCGATACAGCTGTCGACGTATCGCGAGGTCGCAGCCCTTCACAGGAACCACAGAAACCGTCTTGCAAGTGCACTTGCGATACTCAGAATGTGAAGACAGCACATCAGTCAAACTGCAAGGAGAACACAGAGATAACATGATGATAAATGAAGGAATGATTCGACGGTGACAAGAATGTTTGTTCTAAAGAAACTCTATTTGATGGTGTGGGAAAAGCTAACTTACATGGACACATATGAGAAACCTGGAGGCACAGGAGATACGAGCATAAGAATGGCTTGAAACAGTCAAATAATACACCGTTAACAAGCGAAAAAGAAGACTGTTGAAACAGCTGACACTATAAACACTTTTTCATTCTGTTCGATCAACCAAGCGGTATTAACAGCGACAAACAAATAATGAAATTTGCCGAGTACCGTCTCCGCATTTCAAGTGATCTGACATCTCGCACCGACCACATAAAACAGGATCGTTTCTTCTGATCTCGAAGGCGTCGAATATGCGCATATTTTTTCAGCACTTTGAAAATGTCCAAAATTCTCTCCGAATATTGATGGATCGATGCGGAACTTAACAAAGAAGCTTGCCGTACAGTTCGCAGCGCTAGTTTCTGTGATTCCCCAATCGAAGCCAACCGACATGCAGATACATTTTCAGACACGAACATGCGCACATCAACGCAACTGCCTGCCTGATATCACTGTAGTGTGCTTTGACGATGCAATTTGCAAAAGCATATAACAAGTGGTAAGCGGATTCGAAGACTTTACATGATGAGCATTTATTCAAATCCATTCGCCATATCAATCACTTCGGTAAATTGCCTAGCAGCAAAAAGTGAGCAGTAATACATTTCCATTTCGCTAGACAAGTCATTAGCATTGATCTCCAACAAAAGCTTTCTTCCTCCTAGACAATTGGTTGATGGTGTGCGTAAGGTATTAAATACCTGAGTATCTTTATAATTCATTCAAAAGCTGATTGCACGTGAAACGGTTATAAATGGTCATCCCGCAGTGCAAAATCATGCCTGTCAAAGCTCCGATAATAGTTCAAGTAATTCTTAAATTGTCATAGAAGTAAGCGAGTTTTCTATTCACAATCTTGAAGTAGTACTATCCTAGCATTGCGAGTCGCCACAAGCAGTCAATATGGACAACTGTTAATATTCACAAATTTTTTACACTGTTTGGAGAATGCAACGGGAATCCACGGTCTCTGATCACTGTCAACTGTTGGACGCTCGAACAATTTGCGGTTTCAACCAACTTTTTCTAAAAAAAACCGGACGTGATCGGTTGCGTCAGCAGTTTGATGAGTGCAGCGTTCGGTGCTTAGTCGAACAACGTGACAGAGTGTCTGGCTCAAGTTCATTTCCGTATGGACTTTGAAAAGGCCACAAGTTCTGAGGCAGGCAATTCATCAAAGTTTACACCTGGCTTTAAATGCACTCAATCAAAAGTTTGAACGCAAACAAATAAGTCAGTCACCTCAACTCATGTAACAATCAAATTCGTTCAGTCGCAATTGTCGGCGGAATTTTATCAGCAATAAATAGTCGTCATTCGCAGTCCAACTCCATTTATTCTGTCGAGTTTGCGAGGAATCAAATATTCCCTTCTTTCTGAGCAATATGCCTGAGTGAATTGTTACTGAAAACTGATCTTTATGTGGAACTTCGCTTTTCACCTCAAAAATTCTCTACGGTCCATTGCACCTTTGAAATGGCTAGCAGCAAATGACGCGGTTATGGGTCGATAAAACGATGAATGAATGAGACACTTTTCGCTTCACTGAACGAACCCGTCACCCTACCATTGCGTGGTCGAGGGAGAAGATTTATGATCGGTGTATTGGTTTTTTCAGCCAAGTGATTTGCTCATCAACGATGCAACCTCATAAGAAAGGGCCATTTGCGCAAGAGAAAATGCCCATTCTCACAATTGTGTGAGATTACTGTGCTCACGCGATATTCCATTATCTTCACTACGACTACCTTCTTGCTGCAATAATCGAATGCCCATTTTCGGCCATCCTTCGATAAGCTATGGCAAAAGAAGCGAACCAAAAACTCAAAGCTGCACTTCCATACATCAACAATAGCACTCGGCTGATAAGCTGAGCTGTAGAAGGCAAGTCGAACTAATCTTTCCGAAATAAGGTTGCTGCGCTTCACAAATTTTGCGTGCTAGGAATGATCTTGTTAGTAGAATTTGGTCAATTATTTATAACGATGGAATAAGCTTGTTTCCCTCACAGTACTTATTCCATTTTGGATGTATCCAGCTGCGGGTGCCCAATGCCAGGCATCAACGAACTGAATGAACTATGAAAGAATTTCCTCATATACTCTCGCTTCGTGACTTTCCTTATAGCTCCGACTATATCTGTATATGCTTGTTCCAATGTAATCCACACCGATGTAATCCTGTATTATCGGCTCCGCTGCGTTTCTTCGCATCCCAAGTGAGTACTGGAATACGGCAACACGATAAGCTCTCAAGGTGAATTTTTTGCAGCCTCTCAGATACGATCTAAGTTTTCTGCTTTTTAATAGCAGAACCAACCAACTTCGTTGAAGAAACATTATTATACGTCTTCTTAGATATTCGCGTAACCGCATGATCTGCGTGCGAGGGGGGAGAAACGGGGCTAAAGTAAAGAACCTCATATTCGGCTGCTCATACAGCACACATTACCATTGGTTCTAACATGAGCGGACTGTGCCTTCAGAGCTCAATGCTTTCCTATGACATGTCCATAGTTTTTCAGTATCTTCACTACCGCTTCAGTCTTTTGCCCAAATTAATGATGCGCCTCGGATGGAGGCGATTTGCAATTTTATTAAGCAGAAGAAAGTTAAACAAGGACGCGATTCTGACAGAATGCTTTGTGCACCTGAGCAGCTAGTCTCCTTTAGCTCTAGTTTCCTAGTCCTTATCTGAATAACGTATCGTCAAAATGTTGCACAACCACTGACTTTTCAGGGTTGTGACAAAAGTTTGCTCTGTGTTTTGCTTCGCATAAGTGGCAATTCGATCGTGGCTAAGCAAGTAAGAACGGTCGGTCGGTCGAGCGGTCGAAGCACGCTCCAAGGAGATATGCTTCGGTCGCATCGGAAAAGGGAGCGTTTTTTCGATCAAACATGAGGGAGAAAAGTGGACCGGCTAGTTCCAAGAAGGGAATGGAACGTAAAGGGGGGATCAGAAGCGTCGAAGTGGTCTTTAGGTGACTATATATGAAGAAACGAAGCGCGACCACTTTCAGGGCGAAATTATAAGTAAAAGCACTTAAGAGGAAAGAATAGCATAGGTCATGTATTGGAGAACCCGGTCGGATGACATCTTTCTGCCCCCGTGTACTCGAGATTATGCTCAGGATTCAGGCGTTTTCCAGTTATTCCTTCAAGATATAACCGAATAGCAGTTGCACGCATATACGACCCTTAGTCAGCGTTTCCATCGTGGATGCCGTCGATCAAGATTTTTCCCTTGAAGCCTGTTGTAACTCCTCACATTGTCACTAATCACTTCACTTTTCAGCTATTGCGAGCACCGCTGCTTCGTATTTGAACTGCTTCCCTCGCATTTCACTTGATCACTTGATTGACCGGACGTCGAACGTCGAAGACGCTGCCGGTCACAATGCGCTTCCTTAGGGTACCGAGGCCCGTGGTTTTGCATTGTTGTAGCCAATAAATGACGCCACCTCGCTGGCCAGGCGAGCAGGCCACTTATATATATGTATATATATACATATATATTCAGTTCGGAGTTTCGGTTATTCGGAGTTTCCTTCTCCTAGCCTTTCTTCTTCCACGAAGTACCTGCAAGGCAGCAGGGGCTGCGATCTTTTTCGGCGGATCGTACTCGCCGTGATGCGAAACCGTCATTGGGTAATGTGACCATTTTTTAAGTGTTGGCGCGCCACCGCCAACACCAGTCACACCCTGATGAATTTCGCCGTCGGTTGGTTCACGCCTGCTTATTCTCCATATTCGCAGGCGACCGTCATATCTGACGGTCCTTCGCGACCCTTCCACCGCATCGAGCTGAGCGGTAGGAAACCGACCGCTCAGTAGCCGCCCAACGACATCGACAACCCCCTCGCATTTAATTGAATGAAACACGAACTGCACTCTCATCAATACTAGAATATAACAAACTGGACCATAGACCATCTTAAAGGGGACAGAAAATAGCATTGTGTAGGTATTTGGCAAAATAAATTGAGTTCGATAAGATATGGTACAGTCACCAGTTCAATGGCGGTAATTTGCAGAACAGCATAACTACAGGTCGACGGAATGCTGGAATTGCGAAGTATTCATATTTGCATCACAAACAAGCTCAAAGCAACTATTTGCTGAAGGATCATCCATAAAAACTAGATGAAAACTCTGCAAAATTTGGAAGCTCGTGCTAAACAACCCGATTGTTTCTGAATGTTGACACATTGTCGCGATTCATCCATCAATCCCTCTCCGTAGGACAATCATCGCTGTGTTTCTTTGTGTGACAAAGTGTTCGCTGGTTTAGTCCCTTTGTCATAATGAGAGATTTTGATGCAGCTAATCGACAAAAGAGAATTTGCTTAGCTTCACCGCCCATATTTCTTCCTTGTTTGCCTTTGTACCGCAACAGTGATAAGAACTGCGCTGAAGAAAGGATGAGTAATCGCTGTTCGCTGACAAGGACAAACAAAGCCAACTGGGTTTCGCAAACACGTCTCCATTAAATCCCATTTCTGTACTACTTTGGTGCTAGCATCGAGTATGTGACTAAGATCTACTTGATTCATATCACCCTACGACAAGACAGCAGTGTGGAAGATCAGCGTGGTCGAGTTGATCGCTACCTAAAAAACGACGCTTATTTCCTTTGAAACGGAACCGCAATTGCCAAATTATCTTCATGTGCTGTTAATTCCGAATGCAATTATAACAATGCTTCAAAATTGGTTTTATTGAAAAGCGTCTCCCTTCAGGAAGTCTTATTATACAGGATAAAGAAAGAAATTCAAGACTGAACATTCAATGAATTGTCTACGTGTTCGCTATTTGAAGTGGTAAGAAGGGATAGGCTGATTGAGTTGAATGCTACCGTGACCGCGTTATTTTTCATCTACGACGAGCCAAATCACCGCATTTAGTAAGTTGACGGAAGGTGATATCGGATGGTGCTCTAGTCATGCGCAAAAATTTCTCGTATAAGGAGAGAAGCGAGGCGGGTGCTATCAAAGCACCGAGAGAGCGCCAGCTAGCGTGATGTTGTTGCTGATGACAAGCAAAAGGTGGCGAGTGTACTCACGTGTAGCAGTACTAATTAACTTAATTAAGGTAGAATTTGTTGTCGCTTCAACAGGTTGTGTTTGTGCACCTGTAATTAAGAAGCAGATAGGGAAAGTTTGGTTGTAAACTACATGAAAATCCTCAAAGTGCATCCATAAGGGATCCAATATCAAATGGTCTTTCACCTGATGAGAAAAAACGTACACATGGATATATAAAATGCCGCTTTTTTAAGGCAAAGCTTTTCATCATCGAG
This sequence comes from Toxascaris leonina, assembly GCA_022844705.1. Lineage (NCBI taxonomy): Eukaryota > Metazoa > Nematoda > Chromadorea > Rhabditida > Ascarididae > Toxascaris > Toxascaris leonina. Next base: position 68,568 of record JAARMF010000002.1, on the reverse strand, counting down.
GAAAACCGAAATCCTCCGAGCGTTCAAACCAAGCGGAGACATTTCTACTTCCATCGCCCACTTCCTTATACATTCGTTTTTTGGCGGGGAAACAAATCTAAAATCTCGAAGCTTGGACAAGACGGTCGATCTCAAACGAAATCAGTTGACGCCGAAGAAACGAGTTGAAAAATTCACGCGAAGGTGAGGGTAGACCATTGCAAATTTCAAGCCTAAATCAAATAAAAGGAAGTAAAAATTATGGGGCAGAGAAAATGAGAAGAAGCAAAAATGTTGCATTGGTGAAGCGAACAGAAGATTGTTGAGTTCAAACAAAGCAGAAAGGCCATAGAGATATCTCACTTTGGATGTATGAATTGGCACTTTGTTTAAGAAGTTCACGAAGTAACCTCGCAAGACGAAGAAACTCACCCTCCTAGAAGATGCGTGCGATTGCATCATCGCCAAGAGAGGGTGATGTGGGGAGTATGCGGCTGCACAAGCACAGATGGCAAAAAGTCGTTGAGGTGGAGACAAAGATGAAGATGCCTATAAAATCGCCGATGCATCGCAAGATTTTTTTTTTTTTTTTTTTTGCTGAACAGTTCAAAACAAGTCGAAAACAGAAACGAGTATCCTTTGGTGTTTTCATAATCTTTCTGCTGGAGTGTTAGGGATAACCCGTCAGCGTTAACTTAAGCTTAACACAAACAGTTGATGATGGTAATAACGGACTGTAGAATATGGTGAATGTCTAATAATTAATGTCTGACTTGGTTCGGTGTGTCACCCAGTTACCTCATATTTATTTGTCCATTTTTACTTAAGAACTCGTTCATTACTTCCACTCCTAACCCCTACGCTCACTCTGATCACCTCCATTCTTCTTCTTTCCCCACTACCCGATCGTCTTCGCACAGTTTCTGATCAGTGCCCAGTTTTTGCCATCTAGAGATGCCCTGTGACAGCGATATATGGTGAGAGTGTTTTACTCTGCGTACCCTTACAAATCGAATGTATTTAGCCCCGTGATATTCCCTTTACGCGGAATCAAGCAAGCATGGCGGAAGGCTTGCGCTGTTAGCTGCACAAATCTCGCACGATAAAGCCTCATTGATGTTGTGCAATACGATGTGTTAATGCACATTGATTCCATCATCTGACGTGAATTGAAGAGATCCATTGCTTCGGTGAGCGAGTTTTCAAAAGTAAATGACGCTTGAATTGCTAATGGAGCCCACATAGAAGCGTTTTGCATTGAATTTTGCTTCTCCTACATTTAAATAGTGATTCCGATAATATTATGAAGAATACCGATCTCATTGGCAACGACCCCCAAAATTTCTGGTACGTTGCATGACCCTGTCTACGCTTTGCAGCACAGGTGCAATGAGCATTACCCAGAAACAATAATCACTCACTTTCGACCCATCTTGGAAGACTTTAATGCTGTAAGGGTCTTTTATTTCGTTGACTATCGCATTTTGTCATTTTGCAAGTGTGAAAAAAAGTCGGAAAGCTGTACGCAAGCCTCAATACGGTATCAATTCCAAAGTGATAGGGTTAGTGCAATGAAGGTCAGAGCTAGCTCAGAGAAATATTACTCCATTGTCGACAGATGCCTGCTCCTGAGACCGATCCTGTTCTTGGAGCTGAACCGAAAAGGAACCCAACACGTTATTGTCATTTCCTATAAAGTGTCGAGAATAAGCCTCCTGAAGAAGGTCGATTTTCTCAAAACGTCAAAAGGTGACCCAACTTACAGCATGATTTCTCTCCTCATCTTATATCAGTAAATACATGAAAGGATTCTAAGTCGGGGAAAAAGAGAATGAATACACCCTGTTTTCGATACTTCAGCTCGGCTGTTCTCGACCCCTCTTCGGCAGTCACGGGAGCTAATTTGTTGGAGGGATCTCGATAACACTGCTCCCAGCTTCAAATTATGTTTCCTGCTATTCACGTGATGTGAGGAAGCCATATTATTCAAGTGCTTGTCTAGATCGACAGCGATTTCGACGTGAGCGGTTTCCGTTCTGACAAGCAGATAGAATATTCGTGCGTCAGCTACGACATTTCAAACGCGATACACCGAAACATAGCATCATATATTTGAATATTAGTTTGCTTTGTATGCTGAATTAAGATGATAAAGAAATAAATATTGTGGCATATGAAAATGCTTCGTTAGCATTTTATACTCTTAGTGAACGCTGAAACTTTCAACGTATAACAATTGGCTCAAGCACCTCATATGCATGAAATGATGCTTCATACCTTCCGATTCGCTGCACCGATTCCGTTTTCCTCTCGAAAGCCGATCGGTTTATTGCGCATTTGAGATTCTAATTCAACAGGAAATCTACTAATGCTAATATACGCTGTAACTTGAACGAAACAAAGTTTAGAATTAGAATCCACTTATGAGACATGACGCATGGAAGTGCTACAGAAGGTATATAAGCAGCATATTTGAAAAGGGCATCAAGCAAAGCGAAGCAAAGAGTAGGGAACAAAACAATAGGCTCCATCACCCGTCTTTGAGACACAACGATATTTGATCGCTCTACTTCATCAGAATTCGCAATCGGAAATAAGATTCCTATTTCACTGGCTCGTAGACGATATTGTCTGGTAACCGTCCGAAAAAATGCCCAAGAACCTGACAAGTTAGAGAGCGGAAAACGCAACAATGGACACTTGTTGACAACTGGAAACTAGTCGTGACAGTCGGAGTCACCCCACTTCTCATTTTCTTCACCACCCCCCCCCCCCCCCCCCCCCCCCCCCCCCCCCCCCCCCCCCCCCCCCCC
>JAARMF010000002.1:52944-65528 GCA_022844705.1 Toxascaris leonina | reverse complement strand
AAAAAAAAATTATATCAGCTGGTAGTGTATTGAAAACTCACAATGAGATTCGACGGTTCGTTGGTGGAAACAGTGAATAGTTCTGCCATGATGGTAGTTTCGGAGTAGCTCCGGTATAAATAACTGGAAGGTAAAAATGCTCGTCGTCTTTTCTTCTAACTTTTTTGCATGCGAGCGATTCTGTACCTTTCTGTTATTTGTCTGCTTCGCTCTGAGTAACTGCCGATTTCCTAGACGCAAAAGCAACCCTACTCAACTGCGTCATTGTTGAGCGATCGGTGTGCGGAAACAGTTTGGGTCTACAAGCGTTCGCCGCTGTAAACACTCATTCTGCGCACAGCACAAAAATTATCCGAAATGAGTAGATTTTAGCAGCCTTTCAATTACGGCTATGAGCGATCGTGTAGGGAAGTTTGATGGTTGATATTTTACCGATGATGAGAAATCGACTGATCGATGGCTAATCAGGACAGCAATCGCTCAGGCCTTTGCCCATTTATGAAATTATGGCGAGATTCCTGGATATATGAAGAGCGCTTCTCACTCAAGAATTGATAGCATATTCACTGTAGTGGAAGCAACAAAGGAAAATAGCAGTAAATGCTGGAGATCGTGCCGACGAAGGGGATCTAGGCAGAAATTGGAAAGCCGTACATAATCAAGCTGAAAGACATTTTGAAGGATGGGACTGAACAGAGCTGTCGATATGGCCGCACATTAGATATATACTCGTGCATTGAAGAAATTATAGGGTTGTGGAATGTGTTCATAGACGGCATAATAGATGTCCGACACCCAATGCATCGCATTTATGTCGAGTAGTCACCTAAAGTGTCGTGCGATGATAGCAACGGGCAGTGACATAAAAAGCATTCTGAATTTCATTAGTGTAAGAGAGGAGGGCAATATAGGCGGAGAATTCGCAACGAACTGAAGCAGTTCGAGCACTGATTCGGTTGACGGTAATGACCAACTGTGCTTCTTTGCATGCTTATACTCACTCCTTTGGACCCTCTCATGTCAATCGATGGAAGAAGCCAACGCGCTCCAATAGTTCTATCGTGCTAAATACGTACCTAGGAAGACAATAAAAGTTTGTCTGGATAGGATGTGTCATTTTGCCGTTCAACCTTGCCCGAGCACTGAAAAGTTTGCATTGGAATTCCACCTCTTTCTGCTTCTACCGTTCTGCAGTCGAGCTTATGGCAGGAACTTAATGACTGAATAACTTCGATCGAACAACGCAGTACCCATGAAGGAGTCTCGATGCTGTGTTCGCTATTCGCTTCTGTGCCTCTTCCCCTATTGATGATGTGATGATAGTGGTGTGAATCCTATTCAAAATATGGCAGTGACTCGAAATCATTATCAGACTGAATTAATGTTACATTGCGTGATCAAAGAGACAATGCGAAATTGAGACATCCAGAAATAGATATGGATGCATACGAACATGCTATGGAATGGGGAATGCAGAGTATGGAATAGGGAATGTAGAGAATTGTGTTATTGCCAGAAATTCACGAAGTAGACAAGACCAACAGAACTGCGAGATGATAACAAGAAGGTTGTGTGAAATGTTCAGCGATGGCGCTGTTCGACGTAAATGTGTGGACGACGTTCGAGGCAAAACCATCATTGGGAAAGTACTGAGTCAAATCATTCTGAATCAGTCCATATTGACATATAATGCATCAGAAGCTCGCAAGGAGTACATCTTAATCCAAATCTATTCTTGTAGGAGTGCTGCAGAAACCTCTGTGAGTTGAAAGATATCTCAAATTCAAATGTCTAGAGCCGAACATTTCATCGTGCTATCATCGTTGATAAGTTCGTCACTTACTTCGATAAGTTGTTAGAGAAGAAAAATATGAAGGATATAAATCATGGATCGCACAGGACGGGATAAAGTTGTGAGCAGTGATTTGACGTACAGTGGTCTAAAAATGGCATTCTATAGTGTTCTTAATAATTGCCATCACCGTACTTCTAAATATCGATGTATAGTGAGCAACTGCAGCCCAGAAGCTGCTTTTGCCGGAAATTCAGATTTGTTCACGATGAAGCTGAAACCCCTCTTTGGATGGAACGAAGCTCAATTGCCGTTCCACTAAATCAGAAGACATCCATCAAACACTTCAGGAACCACATTGTCTGCAATGAATTGCCATAGAACATATAACGGAAGTGGGAAAGGTATTGATTTCACACAACACAGTGGCGCTTCTCAAATATTCCATATGATCGTATCTCGTAAACGTAACAGAAATCGGCAGGCCGCATTCTTTCACCATCCATAAAACGACCAGCTGTGCTGATATGATTTCCGAGACTGTGGAGTCTGTCGTATTCTATGAGAGACCTTAACGGAGGAGGTGCCGCGCCGTGGCCATACCTCATTATATTCTTCGAGCATCTTTTACTTGTCAGGAGGTCTTCCTCTTCAGAACGCTGTTGCATTCCACGCATAGTTCAGTTGTCCTTCATTTTATGAGCTGATGGCATCAGGAAGCTTTGCATTTTCACTTCGCTACGAATGCTTGCGTTGGCTGCAGTTGCTCTAATGAGCTCTTTCTTACCTTCGGTGAGCTCCTCCTTACATGATTCGTGGTCGTCCTCTAGGCTGTCTAGGCTCTCTAGCCGGCGGATTCTTAGGCATTTTCGCGCATGCTCCTGTCATCGATGAAACTACAAAGCCTTACTGCAAATGGTTTTTTTCCAAAGACGTTTCTATTAAACCAATTCCAGGAAGTGGTTGTTCTCCCTGTGCACTAGAATGAGATGACAGGTGTCCAAGGCATCGCACAGGTAAGGGAAAAGGTCTGTTTTCGACCGCGCAGCCCCTTGTGATTCAGAAAATTGCTCCCCACTCCTGCCTGTGATGCCGAGTTTGTGCAATGAAACAGTGCATTTTTTTCAGCGACGTGATATCGGCATCCATCAACTTCGAGTCAGATCCCCCAGCTGCATGTCCACATATCCAGTCCTGCTTGATATATGACATTATCAGGAGATGCAACTACAAAGAGAATGGATTCAAAGTGTGGGCATAGTTGTTTCCAATCACTTTTTTTATCAGGATTACCTCGCATCTTCGACAGAAGATAAAAATGATGGGCCTGAATGATCTAAACGGATGCTTGAATTTATCGATACGACGGTTTTGTACTGAAGGAAGGCATTTCCGTCCAGTGCAGGCCTTTTTCGGTAGTGAAACCGTTCCGTTGCTCACATCTTTTTATCAGCTAGCATTTCATCAAGTACCTCAAAGTTCATCAGCATTTCTATTTGCGATCACACTAGTTCAAAAATGTTCGTTGCCTAGCGAGTGCCAATTAGCAGAACTATAAGCGAGTTGTTCCCGTAAACATATCTTCAGAAATAAGCTGATTAGATGCTGATGTTGTCGTCGCCGTAGAAGCTGATTAGAAGGGAATATCTCGAGGCAATAATAGCAATTATCTCAAGTGTTGGCTATCACAAACAAAACATCACACCTTCCAACTATAAACTTTGGAGAAATTGCTCGAGAGATGGAACGAACCGATGAAAAACCTCAGCAGCTGCTAAGAAGTGTTTGCATCAGGAGGTCTCATGATCTGCGCGAATTAGCTCAGCCTTCGATTCCCCGTGATCGAATACGTTTATCTCCAGGAATGCACTATAGCTGCATAGTGAGGATGTCGCAAAATCGCCATCTCGAAGTTTATTTTTTCCGTTGTTTATTTGCACACTCCACATTGAGGTCTCTGTGATTTCGTTCTGGCTCAAGCTGGCGGAAAATTCATCTTCCTCTACTCCAAAAAGCTAGAAATTTGCATGCGATCTGTGTTTTTTAACTTCCACGTAATTGTGAGTTCGCAATTTTCTAATCCCCACCTCCTTTTCTGGTTCGTCGATGACTGCTGATGCCTACACTATGGACGAGTGGCTTCACATAGCCAAAAAGTGAGGTGGGACCAGAAAAAAATAAAAAGCCTATTTCCAGCGCCATTTGCATGTAACTATATACTTCGAGTCACGCCGATTCATTGTGGTTGTGCCCACAGGTTCTTCATTTTCTTCCACGAGTATACGAATGAAATATCTTGGTGAATATTCAGTCATTCAACGCAAAATTTGATACCTACATTCCTCACAGAATCAGATTTAAGGCGCGGAAATGTACCAGAATAGCACGCATCGGTAAAACGAAAATGCAGAAAATATGACATCCAACTGCTATGACTGGAATGATCTATGCTAATCTTGATGATGGGCATTTATTTTCCTTTCACGGAAGAAAATTCCATTAAAGAAGCCTCGTCAAGCTCGTTAAAGCTTATGGAACCGGAGACTAAGCATTCTGGGAGCAGATGCTTCGTGAAGGACAAAGGGAAATTATAACTTCATATCACTTGATCACTTGATTGACCGGACTATCGAACGTCGATGACGCTGCCGGTCACAATGCGCTTCCATTCCGTTCTCGATATCGCCTGCCTTTGCCATGTCTTTCCCGCTGCTTCCTCAATATCGTCTCTCCACCTTCTTGGAGGTCTCCCGAGTGGTCGTTTGTGGTCTCTAGGGTACCACTCAGCAACTGCACGAGTCCATCTGTCGTCTGTTATTCGAGCTACGTGGCCTGCCCAGCGTAGCTTTTGCTTGTGGTACTCTGCGATCACGTCCCGGATTCCTGTCCTTCGGCGAATCATCTCGCATCGGATGTGTTCACACAGCGATATTCCTACCGCTGAAAACTTCATATATCGCTTGAAATTAGTGAAATATCATATTGAAAGCTGTGAAAGTGTGAGTAATGATCCCGACCGGAAGCCAGTGAGATACGAATGTATTCATTGAAACATATTGATAGCGAGAGTTAGACGACTTTGTATCAAAAACATCGAATAGGTGAAGAAAACGTAGAAATATTGCTCAGTTGAGGAGTCAATGAAGAATGTTTATAAGATTGAGTGAGCATTACACTGAAAACCCTTACAGCACTTCAACGTGAATTTCATCACATATTTCTATTGGAGAGGAAATACGAATCCTTTGAAACGTTTAATGATAAAGGCATCATAAAATGTCGAGAGGAAGAAGAGAAATTGCAGGGGAAGACCACAAAAGACCGCAAGAAGACTTTTGAATGAAGGAAGTGATGTTCATGATACTTTACTTTGCTGAATAAATATGAGCATTTTCCAACATAACTAGCGGAAATAATGTAGTAAAATTGTTCATTTTAAGGTATATTTTTTTTTGCAACATTTCCAATTATTATAATAATGTATGGATAAGTTCCAATAGCTCGTAGCAACGTTTCCCCTTTTCCTTCCTTCCTTCCTCTCGTCTGCCTTCTTCCTTTTCCTCCTTCCTTCTCACTAACCGATGGCAAGTTTGATGTTGAAGTAACCGTTCGTTTGATCGAATCTTTAAGGGAACAAATGAAAATAATTTGCCTAAAGCCATCACCGATTAACGCTTCATTTCCATTTTCACATATATAATTACGCCGGAAAGTTTTCATGTATGCACGAGTCAAATCATCGCTATCAAATTGTACATGATGCTGAGACAGCCTGCAATACTATTTCTTCGACACACACACCATCTTCTCCAGCCGATTGAGAAGGCACTCATAGATTCTCTCACAGTGATAGCTAAACGTACATCATGCATCCCCTACGTGGACCATCGCATGCTTATTAAGGACGTTACAGCGTTTCGCGAACGCTTTCACGACTATAATTATATGATGTCAATTTTGGTCTCAACAGACATTTTGGCCAAATATGGCGCCCATTGAATCTTTCTAGAAAAGCACAAGCATACGAACGATGCAAACGCCACTTTATTTATTCGCTTCAACAATACACATGGCTTGAAAATCTGATGCTGAAAGTTGTCATCGTAACACATTATTGATGGGCACAAGGAGGAAAAACCAAGTTGAATCCAAAGTTCAGAGGATACAAAATAATGTGGTTACGAATGAGAACTTAACTGTAAAACGAAAACATTTACAGCTGTTATATATGACTATTGTCTGACCATAAATGCGCAGTGATATGGCATCAGGGTTTGAGAGTGTAGGGAATGGAGAGAGGATGGCATGTGCGAGGGGGAGGAAGGGAAAGTGTTTTAAGAGAGGTGAAACCCAAAAACTTCCTCGAAGATGATTTGTGACTTTCATAACATTTAAGGAAACACATGCCGCAATGCCTATGCTTTTGGTTGCGCTGCACATGTTTTAGTGGCAAGCCGTAAACATGTTGACGGAGTATGTTAGGAACTCTGTTAGGGGTTTGTTCAATATTGGTGATACAAGTCACTATAATAAAAGCCAAGAGTGCACTAACAAACGGGCATGAGTCCAATGGCAGGTAGATTTGTTTCGAAATTCACGCGCACGTCATCAACAAACAACAAAATGAAAGCAGCCCCTATTTCGATTTCTTAATGTAGTTCTGTCCGATGACACACTGAGCATAAACCAATGCTTGGCCAAGATCTCAATTATCAAAGAGAGTCGACGCCTGCAGACACTAATGGATGATTCCATCTAAGACGAAAGCCTGCGAGAATAGCACGAGGCAAGAAACCTTGAAATAGGCCAAAATGAAACAAGATCGTCAATTTTATTTCCATCGTTTATAACTGTTTTGATTTTTGCCGATAAAAAACATTGCTCTGTGACGTGAATTAGAAGACTGGGTTTTGCTGTGTGCAGACGGTGCGTTCGAGTAAGGTGCGCTGTAGGGGACTAGATGCACAGATGTCAGTAGAGAAACAACGATTTACTGCAAAAGAGGATACCTGTATATAATGGAGGAAACCTATAGCAATGAGAAACGGGCAGCGCAAAGTTGGACAAGCTTAATGTCGATATTCACTGAAGAAATTGCAGTGCGTAGTAAAAAGAATGCATAAGGGTTTGATCAAATTACAGGTAGAACGCTGAAGTTAGGGGAAAATCATGTATTGTCAGAACGATGCCGTCCTATCAACTGAACCTCTCGAAGAGGAAATATTCTGAGGAATGGAACATAACAGTAGTGATCTTTATATTTTAAAAAAAAGCAACAAACGACACGAACACTGCGCCATCTTATCGTCTTAGATCGCAATTGTCTAATGTGTCTAAATTCTTTGAACTTTCTGTCGACGCAAACGCTTATATTGAATTCGAATCGAAAATGTTACGTTTCCTTCATGTTTGCTGCGAGAATCATCCAACAGAGACTCATTCAATTGAAACAATAGAAGGAATCAATCTCGCAGAGGGATATCATCGTAATTTAATTTGATATCAAAGGAACTTTCAATATCATCGATCCACCCATATTCCTTCATTCGGTGAATTTCAGTTCAGAATAGAACAAAGCATTTTCGGCATATTAAGAGGTTATCTGTGGAGACAGTAAATGGAAACATTTTAAGCACACATTAACTCAAGTGCAATCATATATTCCTTCACCCTATCGACTTTTCATCATTTTCCAACTCAAAAAAATGCCCTTTGCTAGGGCAGTAATTGTATACGTATGTAATGTTCAACTGATTTTTCAACGCAATGATACCTCAGCTTTGTAGTTGCTCAAAAATTGCTTAACCACTGCAGTTTCACGTGAACACGAAATAACACCAGGACACAAATCGATTTAAAATGTTCCTCTAATAAAACGAAAGGTTTTGACAAAGGTTGGCCCAGATGTGCTTCGAAAAGGTTCCCTTCCTACGCTGACTCCATCAACCTCCCTGCATAATGAGCGAATTGTGCGTCCACACAACGACACGCAGTGCACAAAATGCCTGGAAAATTTAGCAAACAGTATCACTAGTTTGTCCACAAGATCTGCAGGCCTAAGTTCATTGTGTCCAGACGATAAACCCAGATCTCCGCTATGATCCACGCCAGAAGACAAATTTTTAGCACCCTCGAAGAATTCCATGTATCCAGAGAAGGTTTTCTAATCAGATAACCTTTCCTGTGCTGACATCTCCACATCTTTGTCAGCCGCGGAATACAGTCCTCGGAAAGTTTATTGGGTTCTGTCTCGGATGTCAGGCTCAACTATCCCATCGAGAGAGCCCCATTCAGGAAGGATGATATACCAGGACTGCGTGTTTTTAAAATTTTCCAAGTCTTATTATTAAGACGGTCTCCTCATAAAAGTAACCCACGTATTCTTTGCGGTAAACCCGATGGATATGAAAAGTCCACCTGTGCGAAGAATATGATTCTTCACGTCGCACTGCCAGACCTCCGCCTATATGTCCCTTCCATTCGGTAGTTGGAGTGGAGCTGGTTCAATACCGTAACTGCATCTGACATCCGAAAAAACGTTTTCCGCAAGACACAGTAAGCTTTCTTGGTTCGGCAGATTAAACCAAGTCTCCAACCTTACAACGGACAGTTGTTTTTCCTGTAAATGACCATTTGGAAATGTATGCGTAAAAGATGATGCCTGTTCAGGAAATCTGTCATTCGCAGCATAAGATTGCTGCTTGCATCAGCCTTATTCGAGGAGACGCCGGCAGTTGTATGTGAATATGAAGAGCAGGAAGAAGTACAGCATTTGCAAGGCCATAGCATTAGTCCAGTAGTAACTTGATATGTGAGAGCAGCATAAATGTGGAGATCGAAGCGACTTAGCTGTAGCTTAAGACATGAAGTAGTGAGTGCACTAATAATATCGGCTTGAAGAGGACTCGAGACTCTTATAGCGCGGAAGTTGAAACTATGAAGCACATTGTTCTGACTGCAACGTCTTTTGGCGAGGTGAAAGTTATGTGCACGTTCATTACGGGAGGGCTTAAAATGAAATAATTTTAATAGAAGGATGAAGAAAACTAGCACTATCAGGAGCACCATTTACTAGATACTTTCAACTGATGGTGGTTATACGGATCGGCAGGGCCACTATCAAAAGGTCATCAATAATGGTGATAACGATAACACGAAGATTGTGTATTGTTGATTGCCATTGGTAGGCATGCTATTACAATTGCCAGCTATTTCAAATGCCATTACTGTTGCTACTAACACCAGAACTACAGTTGAATGCAGTGCTAGTATTCCAAAAGCAAGACATCGTGGTAAGGAATACTTGAAATGGCAGTGGTGAAGTCTGCTTGTCGTCACCTCTGCTCCTTCGAAAAAATACTCCAATGATTGCTGCTTGAGAAGTTTGAGGAGCACTGTTGGGCTCACGCTTAACGAGGGAACTATCGAGCAATAGGAGGTAGAAAACATGCGGCGTGATCTCCACGAAATCCGACTTGCACTTTCGCAGGATACATCATCTCATCGGACGCAGCACTTTGTTATTCACTTTCCGCGTTCATCAACTTCAAATTCATTCTCCGCGTAATTCAGCCTCATTTATTCCTCTTGTGCGCTGTAACGTCTACGGCGATTAATTATCAGATAACAAGGACACATGTCATACCTATAAACATACGTCATTTTGCTTCAACAAGCCTTTGAAAATCATAATACTTGCATCCCCTAGCAAACATCTTCCAGTGTCTCTTTACCGAAACTTTGTGCAGCTACGCTTACAGGCAAAAGCTAGTGCATGTCGACCTTTTCTAGTTCAATTTATTGAGGGTTTTGAGGGTTATCCCATAATCTTTGCATCGGAATACCCATATGAAGACTTGACTTCTGAATTGTCAATGGCGGCCGTGCAGTAGTTCAGAAGGTCTCGACCACTTTTTACTCAAAGTTCCGAAGCAGTGCCTGTGCAATGGACGTAGAAGCGATGCCAATGCTGCAGCGCGTCGTGGTGTCTTGTAGAGGTGCGAATGTGAAGTCGTTCTTTACCTGTTGACGACTGACGATTCCACTTTTCCAAGCCAGATTGTAACCGTGTGCATGTATGCAGGCCTCCTTGCCTTTGCAACTCAGTAATTACTAAAGCCGTAGGTAAGAAACCGATCGTTCCCTTCCTGATGTGTTCACATCTCAACATGGAACCTATAGAGTCAGCGTAGAATCAACGACGACAAACGCGCAAAGTGTCTAGCTTCGCATGTTTTGAGTTGACTGTACGCGTTTAAAAAAGTACCTCCTTATGATGTGGCTTTGGACACACCCGCAAGGTATGGCCGAGTCCACAACGTGGGCATTTTGACGCATCGTATCTAGGATTTATTTCTTTCACCTTCTTCCAGTTTAATCATTTGGAATCGTTTACTCACTTGCTGATGCCCAATTATTGGGCCATAGCTGCTGCGTCTATTTCGTTGTTGAGAATGCATAGCTTATTTCAGTTAGAACTTAGTTTGCTCATGAGTTCTACCACCAAACTATCCGAGAAGTGACCTCGAAAGTAAAACTAACCAACCAAGATGAAAATCAAAGCATGTAATGGAATTTGTCAATACGCGTTGTCTTGGTGTTGCCCGAGGCAAGTAGCTCCTTGCCTCACAATTCAGCTATCTCTTCCTGTATTATACATAACCATTTCTTCGATGACTGTAGACATATGGATGTGTTATATTAGTATCTGTTTTGATCAGTCAAGTTCATTATAAGTTTTGAACTCCGTTGCTACCCTCCTCCTTAAGCAAACTGTCAATATAAGGTTACTTATATGTGCAGGGTGGAACTTTTAGAAATAAAAAAAGACAGTGCTTGCTGTTCGATGTTTTGGAGCTCAGTGAAGGTTTCTTGATAGCTATGGAATGAGCTTCGTCATTCATATCGCAGGTATCCGAGGCACAAGCCCCGACTGAAATTCGAGATCGGTGAGATTGATTCAAAGAGAATGGAGCGACGACTTTTTCGGCATAAGAGAATGTGCTTGATAGTGGAAGGGTCAGTTCGTTCTCAGCGAAGTCACACAGTGCGTTTCGACTATGAGGAACCTTTTATGCTGTGAAGAATTTCAAGGAAGGATGCGCCCTTGAAAGATAAACTAATTGACTCGGTTGCGGACTACTGTTAAATGAATTAGCAGTTGGTGCTTTATTCTGCATCGTTTGGCTTGAATTGATGTCTTTATTTAACGAATATATTTTTATCGAGCATTCCATTTCACCCGATTTCACAAATCTCACAGAATTTGAAAATTTGAAAGTGTACTGACGCTCATGTATCTTCCGACGGCACAATCTAACAATAAGATAACAAAATTTCAAAGAGTCAATCAATGAAAAACATTAAAGAAATTTAGTTCTTATTTTCATATAAGAATCTATTCGAATAATCTCATCATATGATGTAAGAAAAATTTTTCATCGCTGATAAATGCTGGCAATTGAAACACTTCCACTGTTTATGACATAGGAGATTCGTTAAAACTCGGAATTTCAAGGAATTGATCCCTCAAAAAAATGAAGACAAGAGGACAGGATTATGTTTGCTTTTCAGTAGGACAATTAACGAATCAATCATGGATGTTGGCAACTGGAAAACAGGACCCGTCTTGTATTCCATTTGGCCGTATATGGACGAAGTCAATCGATAAATTATATTTGTTACAATGGGGCAACTTTTACAGCATAAATTTTTTCTCGTAATCAAACTACTAAACTCATTCATCACGGTTATAAGAAACATTGATCCCTGCTGTCTCCAAATGTTTCAACATCCCCATTTTTAAATGTCATTTCTTGTATCTCTATGTAAGCTTTTAACTCTAAGAGAAACCGAGCAGTTGCAATCGAAGAAGTAATATACAAGAATATGAATACTAAGTGAGTATTCAATCTAACACCAATGTGAGAAAAAGCTCTTGATACAGTGCAGATTCTTCCAATTCACGAGAAACAGTCGATGGTGCATTGTTGGCTGTGGAATCCATAAGGGAACATATGGAGAATCACGGGACATCACCGAATTCAACAACCTTGCAAACGAACCGCTTGTAATGCCGTAATCAGCCAACGGACCATGAATCTCCACGTTGATCTAAAATGAATAACTGTAAGATGCTTAGACTAGCATTAGCTGCAAAGGATGTATTATCGCTCTACATAGAGGCAGTAAGATTGAGGCCAATAACGGTTGACATATTTTTGGGATAGTAATGATTTTGGCCTCAGAGGTTGTTGACCTTGAGAAAGTATGTGACTCATATTGGACGAAAATTTCAAGAGATGAAATCTTATTGGAATAAGGGGAGGAAACGACATATAAGCAAACATCATGAAGAATGCAAATTCAAGTGGAAATTATCTCACATTCATAAGACGAAGACAAAGTGCACAATTTATACTCCTTCGGAGGCAACGAGGATTAGCGCAGAAAAGGTGCCGGGGACCTTCAAAAATGAAAATAATTTTCTACTATATAATGCAATTGTTTATTTTACTCATCAAAAAGGCAGTCTGCGCCCTTTCGTCCATGCACATCAAGAAAAACTTCAGGTACGAAAAATAGAGTACAAGTAGTGCACTTTTTGTGCAAAAACACTTGGCAGAGTATCGTACCAATTCTGGGCCGCCAAGTGCAGTACAGGTACGGTACGATCAGTTTCTTCAGAAGGTGGTATAAGTACAGCATAACACTATTTTTGGACAGGAAGTAGAAGCACAGTATTGCACCAAAAATTCCGGTACGATTGCATCACCGCTATACAGCCCCCCCC
>JAARMF010000002.1:14292-46150 GCA_022844705.1 Toxascaris leonina | reverse complement strand
ATATG
Source organism: Toxascaris leonina (assembly GCA_022844705.1). NCBI lineage: Eukaryota > Metazoa > Nematoda > Chromadorea > Rhabditida > Ascarididae > Toxascaris > Toxascaris leonina. Next base: position 46,145 of record JAARMF010000002.1, on the reverse strand, counting down.
GTGCTCATATGTCATGACGAAAACTGATATTCATAATATTTCCAGTTTCCTGATAGCACAAGAGAGATGGGTTAGTGCTGAATAGGGCGTTCTTCTTTCGCAAAAGCTTGCAACGAGGTTCATTTTAGGGTGTTTTAAAAATGAGGTTGACAGGAAGGTCATTTGAGGTGCCACTCAGTCTTTGAACGCACCTCGCAAATCGATTCCCTAATGTGCTACTATCTGGTTGTCCGTTTCTCGAAATGGTCAACTGCAGCACATTTTGTGCGAATCATATCAATATTTGTTTTTGGAATGAACGGAAATGAAACAAATGGTGACGAACAACGTTAATGATCCATTGTCATTGAATATGCAAATGCATGGTAATATGAATATGTAATGGGATAGCTAGTGCATAGAGATCAAAAGACATACAAATAAGAATTGTGCGGAACCAAAAGAGTAAATCACAAGTGAGGAAGCCTGGAATAAAAAGGCGATCGGTAGTTTACTCCTCAGTAGAACAATTCTGATGAAACAGCTGGTAATCCACTCGGTGAAGTCAAACTTTATGCCATTATTAAATGATATCTTGCGTGATAATATTGACTTTTATGGAAGAAAAATCTCATGAAGAGATGAGATGATTGTCGCCAAACAATCTCATATGCCGAGAGCGAATTTGGTCCTGCGAATCCATCTTTATAAAGTTGCATACTCTCCATCATCTCGGCCCAAAAGCGTCATCGCAGCCCGCATTCCATAAATGCCAATCTCCTGAATAAAACTTTATGCCCCTTTCGTCTCAAATTAACAGATTTTAAGAAATGGATGCCGGACATCAGCTTTGTTCTCTAGCAAAAGTGCAGTACGTAATAACAGTGAATAAAGAAGGGCTCCGTGCTTATGATCACAATAAGTATGGGAATTCCAATTTAGAACCAATTACGGAATAGACACATTTGATGGAATGACAGCCGATGCAATGCAATGGGGTGTATAACTACTTTCATTTACTTCCGAGGATATCGTAGAGTATGCCAGGGTCTGTGTGGACATTAGTGTCTCTCTCAGAATAGACAAAGGAATTCAGCATTTTCGAAACTAATTAGGGGAGAAGCTACACTAGAGTGAGCTGATTACCACAGCTTCTGTAGTTGACACACGCTTGCAATTTGTCAGCATATAAACGAGGCAAAGTTTGATGATAAATAGTTCAGCCAAAAATTCACGCATTGTAAAAACCGAAGTGGTGCAAGAAACGCCGTTTCTGTGGGTGAGGGGCTCAGCAGAGAAAAATTATTTTTGAGGGCTTTACAGCCATATGACTCTCATCTCATAATTTATTCTGTCTGCCGTACCCACCACGATTGTCATTGTTCAAGCAGCCACGTTGTTCATGCACGATTAGCTCCCTCTATGCTCAAAAACAAAACGCTTTGCACATCTTAACGCGACACTCGTGAAAAATGACGCAAAGAGAAATATGTGAGGAATTGAAAGTGTTGACAAGCATTCCGACTAAGCTGTGCGGTCGTGTTTCCAAGTATTCTCTGCAAAAAAAAAAAATTGTTGGCTTCATTTCGTTTAATCCATCAAATTCCATCAATTTTTTCATATTGAAATGAGTTTAATGCTAAATCTCGATGCTGAGCCCTTGAGACGGCAGTCGCTGTTCTCGATAGTTCCATTTCCTCGGAAAAAGAAAAATATGATCGGAAGTGGCCCATAGCTTTGCGATCCCCGAAAATATGTAGTATAAAGGCAATCTGGTTTGTCGGCAGGATTGAAATAAAGTTTACGAGTGTTGTAGATTTCGCAATAATAGTCCCAACAGGCATTATAGAACTTGCGAGGATTTCTTATGTATGCGTGTGCCAAAGAATGTTGTTTTCGAATCAACCGCAAAAAGGTCTGCACAAACGGTGTCACCAATTTGAATACGATTTTGGTTGCCTAGTTGTTGGCTATTGGTCTTCTGTGCCATCCATGGACCAGTTTTCGCTGAAATGCGTGAATTCCTGCTGCTTGCAGTATTACTGAGTAGAGCCTCAACTTTGAGCAAAACGTTGCGTTAGCGGAAGAAAAATCTGCTTTCGCATCGAAAATTCAGATTTCGAACAAGCTTTCAACCTCAGTCGATTTTGCGGCAAGTTCGACTGAAGAAGCTATTCGCGCTTCAAATACAATATTGCAAGCATGCGTCTCCGCCGGCAATTCACTGCATTCTGCACCACTTGCCCAACCACTTTCGCTTTTATTTTTGATCAATTTTGCAACCTCTTTTTGCACTTTGTGCACATTCATTTATATATATTAATTTAAACAATCCTTTGAATGAACAACTTTTGCTTGCGTTTGTTGCCCTATCATGTTCCCTTGCTCACATAATCAAGGAAATACCAAAAAACAGCAAATAAGAGTGGAGCACGGATAGTTTTACAATCGTTGGCAAAAAAATTGCTATCACAGAACAAAGTTACCTCAACGAGTGACATAACGCGCATATGTCGCCTATCCAGGGAAAGTTCCAGGAAATTTCCTCCAGAAAGGTCACAGTGAAGACAAATGGTTCCCAAATTTCCAGCATGAAAATGCGGCATCATAGACAGCTTCCGCATTGCGTTCCTAACATTATGGATATCTCCCATGGGTTTCATGCATTGATGAGTTAAACGGGAGTTCCATTCTTTCAAGAGCAATGGCCAGCTTTTTATGATTCATCAATGGCTGAATGCATTGCATTGGAGCATTTCCTCATTGCTGATTTCCAAGATGATCGTATTTTTGTTTGAGGCGGTGAGAGGATGCTGCGTCAGCTGATATCATCTGCAGAAGAAAATCGTGAGTGAATCACTTGATGAACTATCAGTTTTTTGAGGCATACTGATATTGTTTTCCCTTTTTTCATTCAGTTGCCTTTCATTTTCGGAAAATTATGGAAAGCTAGGTGGTGGATTCTTGAGTGGGTGGAATAAGGGATATGGTTGAAGAGTGCACACTTCCCTAGATGAGTTTCCTGGCACATTGGCACAGATATTCACCACTTTCTAGTCTTTATCGCTCTTCCATGCCGATTTCAAGATCGGAGAGGTCAACAAGGTAAGTGGAAAAGCCTCAATCGCCCGATATCATCAGCAAACACCATAACATTCTAATCACCACACACAACGAGTTAGCTAATAAGACAAGAAACGCATCATTTGTCTCTGCACGCTCCATTCATGCGCTGCGCTATGACCCACGCAGCGAATTGAGCGCAGTTGTGCTTCCACTGTGCACCTAGATAGCACTTGTTCTGCGCTTTCTGCGCTGCAGTACAAAGCGCAATGTGGCGATTATCTCCCTGTGGGCATTTGCTGCAGTTTTCACAGCTCCCCTGCTCAGATGCTGATGCTCTCATTTAATACATACATCAGAAGGAACTCCCTCATTAGCTCCTATTTGCTTTGCGGCTTATCAGGTGATGAGCCAGGAATTATGATCTAGGGACGCATAAGCAGCAATTATGTTCCATAGACTTGGCTCAGTTGAAGTCAAGAACTTCATCATGCAAATCTCAAACTTCGTCCCCATGTCCTTGATACCCCAAGCATTTGCGTACATGTCCCAACCTCATCAACCCTCGACCGTCCATATATAAAGCTGTTTCCTCAATATCTGAAATCATGTAACGCGCCATAACCACATCTCTGTGAATGCTACCTCATTTGCAGTGTTACCAGCTCGCAATCCAGGAGGTGTGAACGGTGCCAATTGAATTTGATCCTTGTGTTCGTTGTAACCTCGGCAACACGAGAAACATAAACTCAGCCTTATCAGCCTTTCCAAGTCCGTCGTATGGTAAATCAAAATATGTGTCTTCAAGCGGCGATGTTTTGTTATTCTATTCTTTGGATCATTGACAGTGACAGCTGTTCAGCTCTCTCTTACTGGCCCTTGTCACTCTCACGGTTGATAATCAAAAGACTGCTCTTTCCCGTGTATTTTTATGGGTTGTCAAAGTTTAAACATACAAAACTTGCTTTGGAAGTGTTTTATGATTGCTTATTTACGTCGGCATCCCTGTCGACCGTCATTCTCAAACTCTGAAACACGTAGGTCATAACTATGAAATCCAATGGCTTTGTACACTATAGTTCACACCATCAAACGATTAACTTTCAGGATCATCAATCAGCTTTTACATATGTTGTATGCAAATGAAGATTATGAAAATGTGGTGTTGGTGCATCAAATTTCAGATGCAAACACAATCGGGTTGACGGACGAATGAAACGAAAATTTCGAAGAGGACTCATGCAGTCAGTCGACGCTTTAAATGATAAATGCACCATTGCATATGTCTCGATTCTTTTTCAGTTCGTTTCAATCCCGATGATGGCAACTGTGATATTCACTATGGTGAGCTCAAATCTGTGGGCTTGAATTTTTCTGCGGCGAAAACTGTCAGATTCGCTCTGCATTACTGCCGTTACATTCCAACCGGATGTTGATTCCCCCCATCTCACTGGTACAATTCAGCACTTCATGCTACCGTAATTAGGTTCGCACTCTTAGAAAAGGTTCCGAGTGCCTACGCTTAAACATTGAAGCAAATGTGTGCGGGGAAATCAAAACAGCCGTAAGTCAGCCACATGCAAAGGGAAGTCGATGATCTCTTTTTCCGACACACTTGTCTCGCCACCACCCATAAATTTTCAGCTCCATTCGTTTGTGTCATGACAAAATTTTCTTGCTAATTTCGCTCGACTTACCTCGCACAGCGGATATGGAAATGGATAAAATATATAAGTGTATTTGGATCACGGTCTACTACCTCATCACATAACACAAATCCAATGAAAGACGACAAAAGTTCGTTGAAAAGTGCTTTCAAGTGGAGAGCAAATCATAAAATTTGCACATATAGGCGCTGTGGAAATACTCCGAAAACTCTTCAGCTCACATATCAGTTACAAACCATGAATCAAGATGGACATGATCGCGATTTCGCTGACAGCTATATGATGCAAATCGGCTGATATGTTGACTGGATCAGCTCGATAAAATTTTTCTCTTCATTCGCCGAAAAGACAACCTTTCAAAGAAGGTTATCCATTTTGAGATGTGAGGCTTCTTTGCGAATTTTGTAAAGCAGCCACATGCAAACTGCCATGCTACAAATTGCTGATTACAAGAAAAAAAACAAATTACAAAAACTGCCGTACGAAAGTTCGAAATAGGCTTTGGAGAGTTAAGTCCAATTATCACTGCTCAAAACTAAGGTTTCGGACACTCTAGGACTTCACCTATTTTCATATTCTGGACTCTTGCGAGGCCGGCAGTTTTTCGTTGTTTGGAAGGGCTCGCATCCTCTCCCTTAGCCGTCCACCTACTCTTTAAAAGATCAACAAATGAGATCTACGGGTGTTCCCATGAATCTACGCTTTTGATTTTTTTTCCATCATTCGTCGGAATGAGATGAATAGAGGGGCTGAAATATTGAATATGAAGAAGGGGTTACGGAGCTCGCTCTGATGTCAAAATTTCAGCTCGATTTATCAGTTTCTGAGCGAGCAGTGAGACTTTGAACGTCCCTAAGAACCAGGAACAGCTTCGTGATTCCTCGGTTCACATTTTACAACGGGTTGGATCCAAGCAAGTTTCAAACCCACTAAAGACAGGCAACTCTACAATCTCTTTGGTCCAGCCCACTGCTTTCAAGCCTTCCTTACTAGCAATATATTATGCACATTAATGCATTCGTGTTCCTATCGATCCGAATGTTCACAAAAATGTCGCATGAATGATTCAACCTTCAAGCCCAAGAAGCCGTTGAATGCACGCGAGCTTTTATGCAGCCTTAAGCACTTTCAGCCCTTCGGAAGTATGTAGTTGAATTTGAAGTTCGGCATAAGGGGATTGGCCTTCAGTGAATTAAACTCAATAAATTTCATAATTTCCGCTTTAGTGGCTATCCACTTGCAGCTATAAGATGTGAATGAGCAAATATAAGAGTGCTCGCATGCACAATTCAGATCTTGCCATTATGGGCTTTGCAAATGGGCAAGTTAGCTCGTCGATCAGCTCGAGCAATCAGTTCGGGCACCTCATTGTCAGAGCTTGATCTTTATTTGCAATCCCGATAATATTTCTACTAATGTTCTTCACTGCAAATGTGTAATTCATGTAAGTCCTCTCGCATGCTTTCCAATTTACGTTGCGAATTTGCGCTTGTGAAACGCTCTATTGGAATTTTGTATCGTGTGTCGTCTGTCTCTCCATGACTTTAACTTGAGGCACTTAACCTGATAAGTGAAATTTGATGTGCATAATATCACCATAGAGTGACGCTTTATACCATATGCTCGAATGAAGACATCGGCAGATAAAAAGGGCAATTCTACACCGACCGTGTTGCGAAAAAGTCATTCTACCGCAAGAGGCTTGAACAAGTGTTAGATGACTGGCAATTTCATAGTCCACATTCATCGTTTGTTGACAACATATGATCTAACTCTGTGCGATGGGTAGAGTGCAAGACTGCTTATCGTGTCAGTTCCCGTGATAAGCTGTCGTATCTGCAAGCCGGTTTGTTGCAACTTCATGCTCGTGAGTCGACTGATGCTCCACTTGAAAGAAGTTCTCTCGCAGAGAGTAATGGCGATTTGAAAGAGGTATTCAGATTCTGCCTTCAAAATTCTCAACGACTTTCACCATTTGGATGAAAATTAATTCCGTGCAGGAGCAGAAATGTTCATCAAATGTAGTGCAAATGTTCGTTCGCAGTACACCTTTGACGTCGCGAGACATATAGTAGGAATATCCGATAAAGAGCCGAGGGTGCAGTGACTAGGAATTTCTACAATTCATTGAATTTCGACTTCGGTGGGTATAGCCCAGAAGTCTTGCCCCGATTCGTGTGTATTCTGAATTGGAATACCTAGCTATGAGTAGATTCAACTGGCGAAAACTTCTATTGCCGTTGTGATTGGCTGCGATCCGGTAAGGTTGGCATTGATGGCACTTTTTGTAGGCTGGCGTGTTATAGCTAACTTGCAATTCAAAAAATGTCCGTTACGCTGCCGATACGTTGACGTACAGAGCGTGGCTTAATTGCCGAGCTCCAACATCGTTATCTCCGAAGAAAGTTTGGTTAGGGGGCTGCATTGTCGAACTAGCGTTTAATGTGTGGGGTGGCATCACCCCGATTTACCAACGTCACTTACTGTGCCCGAAGCATCCGCACCGATTAAACGATCGAAGTGGAACCACATATCAGTGTGCAGATAGGGAGGTAAACACATCTGACACGCCTATGAATAAACAAATGTAATAATGAGACGAACTTCGCTTTCGATAGAATTTATGCGAATGCCATTGGTGCTTTTGACATATCCTATTCGATTAAATGTAACTGTCTTCGATGGGGAGAGTTTTGCTGAAACCTCACGAAATCAGATTTCATCGTAGGGAAATGATGATCAAGCCCGAGCTTGCTAAATCTGTATGTAAAGAAAGCAAATAATAAATGGGAAAAAAGGTGAACCGATGCTAAATGAAAGGTGAGGCAGAAATGAACGCCGCAAATAGAAAGGTTGAGATGTTCGTTGTTTGCTCCTTAGTCATCGGTAATGAATACGGCGGTTATTTGTGGATCACTATCACATTGGTATGCTTAGCTCTTCTAAGGCGCTATTGATGTGGACAAATTTGTACTATAGCGTCTTCGATAATGTGGTGTAGCCATTGCGCAAAAGGACTCTTTACCTAGCACGCGCCGCAAGAAAATGTGAGAGAGCCTGAAGTCTAATGCTTGGGAAGGTGTCGAAATGAATGTGCATATTACTTATGTTGGAAGTGAAAAGAATAAATATGAAGCCTGTTATACACAACTGTTGAATGCAAGAGAGAATCAAATGGATGGAAAAGATCAGATAGAAGGAAGCCAGTAGTATAAATACAACGTTAATTGAAGGTAATATTGCTCGATAGCCGTTAGCACTAGAGAGTTACTTTGAGGGCTTCGAATGAATGGCTTCATTCAAGTGATGCAAAACATTTGGAGCGGGGGGATGAGGTGTTTAGAAATATGTTGGATGTTTCTTTGTTAATCTCTGCTGAAGTCATCTTGTACGATCGATTTCGGTGATCGTACTTGTGCACGCTCATGAATTAGTAAGCATCTGCTGTAAAGCCCTCACGTCGAAGATGCTTCTTTGGGTGAGGGACCTTTGGACACATCAATCAGCCGTTATTTAATGCTCTGCAGTGCCCATTACTAGCATTCCGGTTCCTACCGAGAAAGATGTTTGAATAAGTCGGACAAGCCGTGAAAAATCTATGAATCTATATCATATCTGTATAAAAATCTATATAACTCGCCTATCAAACACAATACAACTCTCAAAGATCACGAACGTCGCACTCCCCAGGGCATCAATTCAAACAAGTAAGCGGCATTTCGCGCAATCCCACCCAATATTGGAAAATATAGCGCTTCAACTCGTGACTTAAAAGTAAACTTCAGATGTGATAATGGGGTACAAAAATAATAGAACAGAATGCGTCGGCCTACTGAAATCAACTAAGTAATTCGTAATGAAACAAGAAGCCGACGCTTGGTGACTGGACTAGACTGATGTTGGAGTGATGAATGTGGTACTCTTCTGAAGCAGTTGGCTTATTAGAGGCTCAGACGGCCAAAATAACATCACATTCATAATTGTAAGAACGATAAATTGTGAAAACAATAATTAAACTTCACAATCGTGGTCAGTTGAATGTTCAAGTCAGATTCACCGATTTGTCGGAGCAGTGATTCAGCTCCTGAATCACTAAGTGGAATGAAGCTTGGATGGGTGAAGATGCAAGAGGTGACTGAGGAGGGCATTGTTATGCGTTGATTAACGAGTTTTAAGTGTGTGGAACGTAAGAAAAACATCTTTGCGCAAAGCACAGTACGTAAGAGAGTGAATAGTGGCAAACATCGTCGGCACTATTATTCCTCCGAAATTCAATCATTGTGAAGGCTGCGTTCAGTCGCAGAGGAAAGGATAAAGCTTATCTCAGAATGCACTAGTGTAATGTTTTAGTGACCACACTCAGTCGCCGATTGTTTATGGAAACGGATTTTAGGAAGTGAGGAAATAGGGTTGTTGTGAGGGAAGACAGAAAGCACATATCGTGACTGACAATGAAAATGTCGATTCGTCGAAGGAGGGGCCAACCACTGGAATATGCGCAATCCCCCCGAGAGTTTTTGCTTCCGAAAGCCAAACGCGCTTCTTCTAAATCCCTAATCTAGGTCAGCGTCAACGAAGTGTTAGGCATAGCGGTCGACACTAGACGATGTTCACCAGAGTACGACCTGCACTCAGGTTCTTATTCTCTTTCGTTGATTCTCCTTAATGCAGTGCGTCTTTTGCGTTGTTAAACGGATGGAAATTAGCTCGGCATAAAATATCTCTCAGCTTATTTAACACTCAAGGCGATCGCATCTGATCAAGATTGGATAATAAAGCTCGAGATTAGCTAGCCTTCCAAAGTCTCAGGATGCATGCAAATGACAATTTGTTTTGGCTATGTCATGTCGCAGTGGGAAATAAGTCACTAAACAAAAGTGCTTGCGTAAGTCGACAATAGTTCGTTGAATTTTGCACCAATCTTATTTACCCGACGATTAAGCTATATGGGCGTTGTCTGCGATTTAGAGTTTACGAGAAGACACAGTTGAAGGGATGCGATAAGACACGGAGTAAGGAATTCCAACTGCGCTTTCGCTAGTGGGCATTTCAAGGTTGGCAGCTTCGTCGGAATTTGCCCGTAAGGACAAACTTCCAGGATTTTGTCCTGTTGGCCTGTAATATCATCCTTCTCCACATCCAAATTTGGCTTCAAATTTCGCACACCGCTGCCAATTTAGAGACTTGGAGATCGGGGACCTTCCATAAAGGAATTGCGAAATAGCATTTTCTGGTTTTTACCACAAAAGACTCCGGAATCCGATCTGAGCTCAATCTCTTAGCACTTGTTTTTGTTTTGACGAAGACTCCTTCTGTACCGATATTCATTGTTTCACTCATTATAACTCGAGATCTACGGAACCACCTGTGAGGAAAGCTGCAGTGCTGCTAAATGGATCTGATTTGGGAATGAGTTGGAACTCACTACTAATTGCGGCGCCGTCGTTTAATGGCTGTTAAACTCCTCATATTCTCTCCTCCCTCCTAATCTTACGCTGCTTCTTGCCTCAACTAAAAGTCCAGAACTTCCACGGTCCCTAAATGAAAATTTTTTGGATGCAGGGACATTAGAGACAGATGAGTAGATTACTTATAATGTTTGTGCAGCCCCTCAAATGACAGCAGTCCTTATGAACGCCTCTGAAGTAGGGCTGCACCCTTAGCCTCCTAGCGAGTTCAAGAAGGATAACTCCACCGTAAACAAAAAAAAGATAGGAACAGCGTCCTTCAAAATATAGATTTTACCCAAGAAGCGATTTTGGTGATGGCAGCAAAGAGCAGCTCAGTTCGCCGAAAGAGACGAGAAATTTCTAATCCAAGAGCAAGTTTTGTGCACCAAACTTCGTCGGTGTAGGCTTTGCGCTCTTTCTACTGAAGCATTTGCGTTGGTTCAAGAAGATTGCTAGACATTAATGCCTAACGTTCTTACTGCAGTGCATGGCGTGCTAAAATATAAACCAAACATTCATTTTAGTTTCTTAACACTCCCATGGTTTTTCTCTTTCTAAACACATTTGACTCTCGGAAAAAGTGATTTCAACTGCTCGAAACTTATTTGAACAAGTATGCGGAAAGATTTCTCGTAGCTTCCATAGGACATCAAGAAATGCACATACGAACCGCTTGTACAAGAAATATAGTGAAAACTAATGCGGAATGAAATATGTCGTGAATGCATAAAATATACATCACCACTGGTCTATTTCATTATTCACTGGCTGAAAATATAAAAAATCAATGAAAAAAGGGGACATTTATGAAATCTTTTGCAAATAAGCGTTAAGATGATCGTCTGCGGTCGAGAACGAGACGAACTAATGCAGAGAAGCAGCATTTAATCGATTCATTTCTAAATCGACGACTAAAAACTGCACTATTGACAATTACAGCATAGCACTGCAAATATATATTTACCTCCATGTCATTTCCTCAAGAGCGTTTTTTACTCCATTTCAGTTCTTTTCTTGCTTTATCTCTTACTTGGAATGAATTCTGGTTGGCGACGTGTTGCTGATAGCCCACAAATAGCCGATATGTCCATATCACTGAGCAATGAGCCAAAGAGCATCTCTTATGTCCTCACTCATTTTTTTCATTCATGGCCTACATAACTGAATGAATCTTTCACAGCTCAATTGAGAAACTCCATCGTTTTGTTATAGAAACAACGAATACTTTTATAGGAACAACAAATACAACAAATACTATCTTTAAAATGTGTTGCCGATCGCTAACGGTATTGCAAAGGTTTTTGGTCATTACATCAATAGGTTTTTTGGCAAGTAGAAGTTAGACGCGAATTTTTCACTGCGTAGTAAGAGAGGGGAGAGGGGGGAAGAGGGGAATGGAAAGAGGAGAGAAGACGGATGATGACGGAGCCCTTAAATCCCGTTCTTGTTAGCGTTCAGTTGCGCTTCTTTTAAACGATTTGTTGACACTGAGCTGAACTCTTGCTACATTTTTGCTTTGTCAGTTGTTGTGCCACAACGCTGACTTGCGCACCAATTCATGCATACTTTTTTCTGAGCGGTTGACCATGCAGATTTATTTCTGTTAGTAAACTGCTGAATATCGAACTACTTTCCAAGAATGAATATTCGTATGGCATTGAAGGATTTGAACTATTGGCTAAGTACCGATTTTTGCTGCCAAAATAGGAGAAACGACTGTTTTCAGGCAAATTCTTCTTCACGCTCATTCCATAGTCGCTTTTTCGCCTTATATTTCATATGGATTCGAAGCGAACTATATTCAACTCATTGCATTGCGCAATGAAAACTTTCTCAAAATAAACTGGATCGTAAGGGATTTTCAATAGATATTAAGTCAAAAGGATACTAGCCGAATTTAGGAACACTCGTTGCAAGAGTGAATTGTCTGTAGATTGACAGAGAGAAGATGAAAGATTGCTGATGTTCAGTACACTATTCCAAGACGAAATCACACGCGCAGGCAAGCTTGAAAAACTCGGGAAAGTAGCCCGGTCGAATGATGTTTTGGGAAGTGTAGTCTCCCATGAGCAAGAAGATGATGCAAAATCAGAAGTGCCACAAGATGACACAAGCAGAGAATGACTGAAAACATCCCAACACCGATCGTACAAATTATTCGGGTCATGGCCAGCACTTATCAAAGCAATGGTATAGAGTGTTTCGGCCAGCAAAACGAAACCAATAAGGAACATTTAGATGATAAACCTCTCAAGATCGAAGTCCGGCGTCGTCTCTATCGCCATAGCCTGGTCGCCGATTCGAACCCACCCATCTGCGCGTAGGCCAAACAAATGCGTTTTTCTTGGCTATTTTGTACTAAACTCGGTTATTTACTGCACTAAATGCTTTTGTACTAATGTTCTCCGTGTTTCGCGCAAAATATGTTTACTAATGCGACCTACAAAACCACTGAGTATACAAAACGCTACCCATATGTCATAGCCCAGAAACCAACATATTCAGGAAGTAAGGTTATTTTCACCGACTAAAAACCGAGAAAACTGCACGTGGCAGCGGAAATTCCACTTCTTTTTATCGATATCAGTCTGACACTTTCCTCAGCCTACTCCATACACCAGACAGCATAGAAATTTGATTTTCCTTTTTTTGGTTAAATGAAGGCGCTCGCTTTGAAGACTCTATCAGGTCCTTACAACATTTCCCAAGCTCCTCAAGCTGATGGAGATAACGAGCAAGTTCGCAACTTTTTTTAGTTTCTCCGCCTCTTCTATCTTCAACTTGACTCAAGCGAGTCTAGAGTGATAATTTCTCCTATTTACAAGCTCGTAGAGGTAAAGTCCCAATATGCGCCTTCCACGCGCTCATCCATTCTTATAAATGTTCTAGATTTGAAGAGTAGATCGGCTGAACGGCCTCATTTATGGTTCTTTGCGAAATTTGGGCCCTTGTTGCCTTTCATTCGGTGCACAAACGATGAACTAACGGGACAATCAAGAAATTCTTGATCGTCGTGGTGCGCGCTTCTCGATGGAATGTTTCATGCGCATCTCAATGCATGCTCCCCGTTTCTTGAGCTCAATCCGCATGTGAGGAGAAAGGAAGGAATTACCGGATGCAGACGACGGTAGGCAGGGTTCGTACGGAGGGAGGCGGTCGATGAGACAGTCGGCGGAATCGAGATTCATAGTGACGGGGAACGTTTTCCTCGTCACGCATCGTTGTCTGCGAATGCCCACCAGTCGGTTCGGGCTGTTTATATGCTCCGATCGCAGTGGTAGCGGATTTCAAAACTTTGCCACCACTGGTAATAACGTCGCAGAAATTTTGAAATCTTGCAACGCTGTTGTTGGAAATTTTCACGACGAACGCACAGTGCCAAGTGAACTGTGCTCCCGTCGCAGCATCCGAACTCAGAAAAAAGATAAGCAGCGGTATTAATGCAACTCGCGTCATTAGATTTCGCCAGCCTAGCCTACACCATTTGAAAAATTGAACCTGAAATTCCCGAATCCCTACTCTTGATCTGAAAGTAAATCCTAATCCACGACTTATCACCATTCATTATCATTTCCCCATATGCCTTCAGAGTCTCGAGTTGTACACCGACGAATAAGCGACGTCCTACACCGCTCGCATCAATTCTACCAATCCGCCTGACCTATCGTTTTATTAGAAAAGAACGCACGCAACGTGCATGAATCGATTGATACGTGTTCCTTGAATTGTGATAAATTCAGAGAGCCCGATCGAGTCATATCTCTCACCAAATCAGCACCCGACAAAATGGATTTGTGGATTTCGGGACTGCCGGTTTGCATGCGCGACCGTTCAGACCAATTTGACTGTTGATGAGCAAATTTTACTCATTCATTTATTATCACTGTATCAGTAGACAAGTAAAGTATCCGTAGGTTCTGAATTGCGCGCCTATCATTACTGCACTATGTATTTGTGAACCTCGAGCACACAGCAACTCCGGGTAGATGATTCCGCCTTCATTAGTCTACAGCGGCTTGTTTCGATGAATCAGGGTAGCCCAAATCAGACGGCTTGAGCGCAAATGCTAAAAGACAGTCAAACGTCAAAAGCCAACTGAAATTCGTTTGTAGCAGATAATTGATCAGCGTTCTGAGAGAGGATGATTTTGTGCCTTCGCATTTTGCAAGTTGGGACTCATTAATGAGGTTGACAGCCGTCAGAAAGCTTATGAACCGCGATGGACTGCCGCAATTACGGAGTTAGATGGACGTTCTGCATAGCGCTAACGTTGCGGTGTTCTGCTTCGTTATGGGGACGTTTAGAACAAATGATGAAGGAGTATGCTGGGCAAAATATTGACACTCGAGTTTTTTAGATCACTTTTAGTCTCTTCTGCTTCGTGACCAATTTTCAAGTCTTTTCCAATTGTACTGTTCATTCCATTGTCCGCTTCCATGTTCTTCACTGCATTTTTACAAATGAGCATGCAACGGATAATGCAATCAAAATTTTTCGTTTTTTAGGGAAATCCTATTCGATCGTTTTCGGCTAGCGCATCCAAATTGATTATTGATCAGAATTTTATTGGCAGAGAATACTCTTCGAGGTTGAGCAAATGAATGGGGAGGCCTTGTGAATTTTGAAATAATTGCAATGCAGTAAATGTGAGGTTGCTATAGGAATCGAACACAAGAAGCTACCATTGAACTGCTTATCGCTCTTATTATTTGCTTTGAGAACCCTTCTGATAATCTGCAAATCAAGTACTAAATTTGCTTCCATAGTTCGGTTGAAATGATAGTTCGGTTGAAAGAAATGCCTAGATAGCTCATTTAATGTACTTGGCTCTAAGCATATAACCGTCCAAGTCAAGTGCGGTGATAGTGCTTTTATACTTTCCCAACCATCGTACTTTTTAAAAGCTTTTACAAGTTTATATTCGTGGAGCGCATTCTAGCGATGTCTTATCTGTTCTTATGCCTATCTGCACTAACTGGAAGACGTCGTTTTCGCTTAATGAGGGAAAACGGTGTGGATAATACAAAATATCCAACGTAGGCACACCTTAACATCAGCGCATCGCATCACAAGGGAGAGGTTACATTTGACGCCGATGGTGCAATGTGGGGCGACAGCAAGGCATTATTTTCATTTTTTTTGCGAGGCGTTATTTTCATTCAAAAGGTTAAACCACTTTCTGGTTTCATCTGAGTGTTTGAACTGACTTTTTTGTGGTGTTTTATCACATCGCAAGTAATCAACTTTTTGCAAGCAGTCTCCAGTTGAACACTGCTGTCTTCAATAAAAAGGCTTTGTCTCCTGAGATAATTTCTAGAGAAGTGAATTTTTGCTTCTCAAGGGTTATTGACAGAATAAGTAGCTAGACAAAATTAGGGCTGCAAATGCGAAATCTTCAGCGTGTTATCAACTTTTGTCCCTATGGAACAGAAATGAAATGCTTTTTCACCCTTCTGATGAAGAGACGAGATATGGCGCAGTTTTTAACACGCGCAAGCGAAACGAGTCGAAAGCTTTTGAAAGCGAAGTAAATCGATTTTTTCTTCGAAAAATAAACTCTTCGCGGAAAATTCGAACTTTTGCGCAATTTGCGTCCCTCACCAGATGAAACAATGGAGCATAGATGAATGAGATATAGGAAACGCAATGGCCATTGAATACGAACACATCCCTGTGGACATAGAGAATAGAGAAGGGAGTAAATAGACGGCTGGTAAAATCAGCGAAGTCCGACAGAATAAATTCATGAGAAACGCTCCATCACCGATCCTTGATGTTAGCCGATGGATGAGATAGCCTTGTCAGAGCGATCTCAAAACGAATCAAAGTGCTTTTGAACTGCACCTTAGAAATGTCGTTTCGAGAATGTACATTGTCGAAGCAGTGATAGACCAGAGGTGAACAGCTAATCAAGAAATCAAAGACAGTTCGATGTGTGTTGCATCCAAGCATGGTATGAAAGTTTTGAAATATATTAGAGCTTGAACAGCAAGGCAAGGGCCTGGAAGTGATCAATATGAAGCTATAAGAATACTCGATTCTTCAACTGATTTCACACCCACTTTAAGCTATCCAAAGAAATATTCAATCTTTGCGACGCAGTCGGCAAAATTTCAGCTCATGCAAAATTCGGACAATTGTTTTCGCACCTGCAACAATCCAACTTTGCTTGGAACTGATGGCTCAGCATTGAAAATGTCGACATTACAAGCTTCGAAAACTGAATGTGATTTTGATCCTTCTGCTTCCGTAGTGACCGCAACTCTGCTGAAATCTCGTTAGGCCAGGACTTATTCTACTGGCTCGATTCCGTCATGCTTGAATGTTGCATTTGCAACTGTTCGTCGCCGACTTATGCAAAATTGCATCTGCTGCTAAGAATTGGGGCAATGTTCTATTAAAGACTAGTCTACGTAGAGGTTAATGACGGTTCACTATGCAGCTCTGAGACAAATACGGAGAATTCATGTGGTTGCAGTCAGATGTAGCATGAAAATGAATTTGCGCTGGTTTTCCAAAGCTAGCAATGACGTCTTGTCTACTTCCAGCTCCCAGACCCTTAAAGCCTATAGACCCAAATGCGGAGAGTTAAACTACATATGTTCGTGAGCTTCGAACTGCGAGGTTTCGAAGGTAATGGGTCCCTCAGCTCCCCGGGATTTGTGATCCTCGCGTCCCTCGAAAGTGAACGGCTGATGTCACGTTCCTTTGCTTGTGCACAGAAGCTTTGGGGCGAAGAAAAAACGACTATGAACTTTGTGTACCTTAAAAGTATTCTAATATATTTTGGTGACCTTTCCATATCGACAGTCAAGTGGTGCTTTTCCTGCGATCATCTCCCGCTTCTTCCATATAGAAAATACTCTGGAGAAGTACAGAAGAATACTCCTTTCCTTTCCTCTAACTCATACTTTTTTCTGCGATGTGCTCTTCTTCTGTTCCAGGGAAGCTTGAGAAGCTGTCTCGAGAAGAACTAATGATGTGTTTGATGTGCCGAAAAAGTCCTAAGGATTTTCCTTTCCTCTGAAAAACTGAATCGAACTCACTTAATGCAGCCAGCAAAGAAAAAAGTTTGTCGAGCAGTCGACTTCCTCCTTCATTCACTGATCGGATTAGAACACTTTTAGCGACAGTTCTTCGTTGATGCACGGCCCTAAAAAGTGTCAGATTTCACCGGTCGATTTCAACGTTTTCGACTTCAAACATCGCTTCCAATGAAAGCTTTCGTTATTCGCCTTTTCTGAGACACACCTTTACTAGTCGAGTATAATGGAGTGGCGAGCACCCTACTCCTTTAACACATCTGTCGTACTTCTCCTTGCCTTGCTCCACTTACCACATTTCTCTGCTCTTAGTCACTAGTGGCGACCATGGCCACAATGTGCATCCGTGCTGGTCATATACATCATGGAGATTTTCCTTTTATATTTATTGCACCCATCACTTTTTGAATGTCATAGATCACAGGCAAAGGTAGAAAATATCAAAACACATAATTGAGCTTCAAAGTTAGGATATGTAGCCGGGCTGTTCATAATGCTCAACTGCAAGAGGCAGATAGCTCAACATGCGAAAAATCTTTTTCATTATCCGATCAATTCCGGCACATCCGATCGCCTTCTGACCCAGGCAGATGGAGCCGCGTTGTCGGCTTGCAATGGTCGGAGTTTTTTGGAACGAAATTCTATGCGTTGCTTCAACGAATTTGCAGATAAACATTCTACTTGATAAGCAGAAGAGCAGCAAGACGAATCTTTGTGTTTAAGAACAACGAAATACTTCGGCTGTTTATACAGTGTTAGCACATATCCTTTGTCCTTCAATTTTCCCGCGTATTTCTGAAGCGCATTCCTCAATATGGAGTCTTCAGAAATCTCAGCTCCTATCCGACACAACCCTATGAAGCCGATTCAGCTTGAAGTACCTACTTCCGGTACTACTGAAGAGAAGGGTGACTTGTAACGAAGCAACAACTTGAATTAAAGAATGATCGAAGAAGTGCTACAGGCAAATCGCGCACTCAGTCACAGTGGTTTTTTAAACGTCGCAGAAGGCATGTCTACTGAAATCTGGACCAGCTGAGCTTGTCGTACACGGCTGCTCAGCTGATCATGCGTCATTAATAATGTGTGGGTTTTTCTTTACGGCCTTCTGTCTTCAACCCGTGGGTGTCCCATGTGGCCTAGCTTCTCGCTTGATTAATGTCGCGTCATTCATTATTTCACTGGGTAAGTAATTCAAAAATGAAACTCTCAAGGTCTTGATCATCTGGACATTCTTCATTATCTTGCACAACTAGAAAGGCACGCCACTGACATGAAGCTGAACAAGGTAAAGTTTATTTTTATTTAAGCAAGACGCAGATTTGCATTCATCCTACTTTGTGTCTGTCATGAGCTTATTTCACTTTAACTTCATACCTTCATTTTTCCATAATTTGCACTATTTGATATTTTATTTCAGCTTTTTGTACCATAAAACAGTGATTTCTGCTAATCAGGTCTCGATCTTTGTGAAAAGTTTTGAATGAGTTGTGCTGACCGTTTAATACGTTTCGTGACAAATGACTACGGGACCATCTCCTTCAGATCAAGCAAGATATCTAACGAACTTTCGAATAGTTTCTCTCCCTCAATGCATTAAGCGTTAAGCGAAGATGGGTTGTTGATATCCTGCGATTATGCAAAATGAATGTGAGAGTGGCATCCTGTTGAATAGAAAATCAACGCGTTGGATTTACTGCTGTTATTCTCACACGTTGGATTTAATTGCACGATGCCAATATTTTAATGTACACGTGAGTTCTAAGAACGCATTAAGTGAGGGTGCAAAGTAAATGGCATATTTCAAGGCAGAACATCTCATTTCTCGCCAATATGACTTTCGCAAATCGCTGCACACATTATGAGAGAAAAAAGCTGCAGCCTCTTTTCAATTATGTCTCACGAAAGCAAAGTGTTGTAACGGCCGAACTGCGTTTTCCCATAAAACGATACTAACACCGAAGGGTCTTTAAATATTTATGGCACTAGCTAGGACTACGAGGAGTGCTCTGTCTTTTTTAAGTAGTGCCGCACTTTGTGCACTCCGTTAACTGCAAAGAAATGCATCGTTTAACTGATAGACACCGTTTTGCGTGCATCGAGATTTTATTCAACGATGCCATTTTGCTGTGTTCATAAAGGGCAGCAGATGGCATGCGGACGGCGAATCAAACATATCTTCCTTACGAAATTTGCAAGCAGATGCTGTTATCAATTTGAGAAGTGAATCAGCGCTAAGTGTGTTTTCGCTCAAGATCGTAAAAGATTTTTTGTGCAGTGCTATAAATAATTATGGACTTGATCCAACAATCTTATAAATTTTATCGCAAATGTCACCTCATTTCCTCACAATCATCTTTTCTTCAATCAAATGCTGCAAAACGAGCATATCTCTGTCCACTACAGAAATACTACTGCATTATATGCATTCTCCCATACTTTACTAGCCAAAAATTACTCGATCATCGATCCCACTTATGTTGCATGCAACGAAACGCTGAGCGTTGGTGTCTATTTGCATTTTATCGTTGAATGACTAAGCAATATACTAGCTATTGCTTCCTTGTTGTCTATTTTAAAGACGAATAAATTCGTTCGCAAAACATTTTTAGAGTGTCGTTTCCTCGCAGTTGCCCTTGCCATACTCAACTCATAATTAACTGCATAGAAAATTGATGAGAAACTCTTGGCGCAAACCATTTGCTGCTTGATCGAATTACCTCTTCGAAACTATCAGACTCTTCCTTATTGAAATGTTAATGAGCTCTTCATCGCAAGATAACTAAATCTTCACTCTCTCTCGTTCCTCTCCCATCAACTTCGCTTTATGCAGCAGATGTGACCATTCACTGAGCCTATTCAAAAATGGACCTGCCTATAGTTAGTGCGATACAGCGTGAAAATTTGTGCAAGTCTCTTTTAACTGTTGAAATTAAAAAGCTTGAAGTGGAACCAGATAACAAGCTTTACCAGCCTCATCGCAACACTCAAGAGGATTTGAACGAAGCCTATTGTATACAGTTGTTCGGACCGTTATTCCCGCCGTATGGGCTCATGTTGGAGTTGTCCATCCTCTCATGATTCATTGATTTGGCCCACTAGAACTCTGATCGCCGGCTTCAGCTCATAAAAAGTTCTCCGTCTTCAGTGGATTTGCTGAAACCAAGCCTCTTCCATTTAAGATATCTCGTGCTCGGGAGAGGCGACATTGGTTTCCTCAGTCTCTGAGAGGGGTTTTATGAGAGGAGGTTTTACGTTCTCGCGCTATAAACATTCTCCACAAGAGTATGATCAAACTGTATAGTCAGGGAGCTCGAATACTCTGCACTGAAGAGGAACGTGATTCACAGGCCCAACAAGAGGAACAACAATCTGCTGTGACTTGGTTAGAATGAAATAATCAGAAAACATAATGGAAAATAAGGCCGAATGGCTCTGGATGAGGTCAGCATCGATATTTCATAGAGATATTCGATCAATTACAGTCAAATAAAGTATCAAATAAAATTTGACAGCAATGCAATTAAAGCGCTTAAGATGAGAAAAATAATAATATGCGACAATATTGCTCTCTTTCAAACTGTTTCGCTTCAAATGGAAAACACTCTGAGAAGTGGAAATTTGCGAATAAGGTCGGCATATAGAATAGGCCCATACGGAGGCCCATGAACAGGCCCGTGCCTGTCGAAATTTTTTTCACTTTTGATATGCACATAAATTCTTATAACAGTTGTGCTGGAAATGCCACGTTTTCGTCACGCTTTTCTCGAAACCTCTGAATCGCACAAAGGAGAGGAGTCTTTCAACTGAATATCAAGAATGTTCAGAATATTACCAAACCTCATGTGCTCCTTCAGCTGATGCAAAATGCGCTTCAAAGGAACGAAACAACTTTGGCTTATTGAAAAGTTACCTGCCGACACAGATAATGAAAACCTTCATAGGGTACATAGTAATGTATGGACCATCGCTGTCGGGCACTTCAAGATGCCCACCTTTCCTCTCATCCCTACTTCGCTGCCTTCTCATCTTTGCCCCTTTGAATAAATGTCGTTTGATCGAAGAGTAGTCTTTTGTACAGAGGACACCCAACTGATTTGCAGTTCCAACAGTTGTAGGCAACAAGTAGCAGCGGAAGCAACAGTATTTGACCAATAATACAGAAACCAATATTAGCCGAAATTCGTGGACAGTGCTGCCGATTCATGTTGGCCAGAAAGTGTTTCGAAAAAGCGCACTTTTTAGTCTCTCTGCAAGCTGTACTAAACGAACTGTGCAGCATAACGCAGTGCGCAAAATGTTTTTTTAAAAAAGATTGCAAACAGTATGGCTCGATTGTCTGCGAGATCTGATGTTGAAATCTCTTGTGTCCACATCACTAACGGAGGCCTCTACCAACGTTAGCGGAAAATATGAATTGTCATCCTCTTAGATAAAATTCCACGTATCGAGACAAAGTTTCCCGGATAGATATTATCCTTTGTGCGGACATTTCCCAGATATCCATCAGTAGCGAAATCTAACACCCACAAGAAAGTCGTAATGTTCACTATGTGAGCCAAGACAAATGCGCCAATGGCACGAATAAGCCTTTCGGATTTTAGCGGCAGCTACTGTATCTAGCCAACTTCATTCAGAGCAATGACACGCCACGACTGCAACTTTTCAAAGATTGCTGACCCGTCGCAGTTCTACGGGAACACAGTATAGCCTGAACAATGTGAAGATATTCTTCCGATGAGAACGTTTTCTTGCCCTCCATGCCCTGCTTGGTCCCTTGCAGTGCCCCGAATACTCCCCGGTCCCATAGGAATATGATTCATCATATGAGATGACGAAAGTGATCACCCATGACCGCCCTCTTCCGTACTTTGTAGTAATGCATATGGCAGCCTTGGCAATCGCTTTTGTAAACCTCCCAGTTCTCTTCCCCTTTTCCAACTCTACCAGTGCTGCAAGAGGATGTGTGATTCATACTGTGAAACCTCCTGCGCTCTGTTCTAGGAATTTCAGGAACCTCGCGAGTCTCTGACCCTGAGCTTCTGCGAAATCATCGTGAGGAAATTCAGTAAAGTTTAGCTGAATAAACAAACGAGTCGTTGAAAATGTTTAAATTTACAGCTGAGATCTGCTCAGATCCCATTCGTTCACTGAGAGAATAAAGTGATTAGCTGCTAATTTTGATTTGCGGAGAGATATTTCGCAGTAGGATCCTATACAGGAGGAAACAATATTTGAAAGTTCCAGGAAATTTTATTAGTCACAAAGAAGCTAGAAACTCTCGATGCATTCGGTGCATCTCAAAATTGAGCTGAAGTTGATCACTCGCATATCGCACAAATGGAACCAATCGCATCAATTCTGCTGCTCAAATTTTAAATTCACGAAACGAAAATGAATTCTGGCAGTACATTGATTCGCGGGTTGTAACGTTTGAAGAGCATTCGCAAGCTGAACAAGGAAAATTGCAGTTTCCCAGAAACGTATATTGTGGATTTGAGAGGGCGGTGAGGCATCTATTCTTATGATTCATTGAACGGAACAAGTAGAGAAGCATATGAGAGGTGTGCTCAATACGAGTCCTCACAGCATCGTTCACCAAGGCAACAAATTTCATTTACTGCCGGTAAATAATAGGGCATGAGCATCATAACGTCTACTATCATTTCACAATCGAACCCTCGTACGAATCTTTTGACGAATGCATTTTTTGTGTGTGTTCAGTTATGAGAATATTCTCTCTTTGTGGGTGTATGCGGATATCGGGCTGAGAAATGATAAAATTAAGGTATGGGAATTTGGTGGATGTCATCTACAACATTAGCAATAACCCTCGTTTTGGCCTATCAGATTGGCAAGAAACTGTTCGCTAGTCGGTGTTGACAAAAAACTTACAGATTTCAAATCCCAAGATTATCACATCAAGATTTCTATGGTGGGTCTGATCAGTTGCAATAGAAATAGAATGATATAGAGTGTACTTGCTCTCTCAAGTGATAACCATGATTTGCACCTCGAGGTGCTGATGAATGCGTGCAACTTTGGCAACCAACTACCCCTCGATTGCAATATCAAATCCAGACAAGTTTTGCGACACTCGTTTCATCCAGTTCGGGTACTGATATGGGGACGCATAGGAACACATAGTGTTACGCGAAAAAAAACAGTATCAGCACATGCACGGCATCGGGTCATTGCTTCGTGCGAATACAAATATGCGAAAGCGCATAAATGAGCCTTACGAATGCCTCAGTATACTTCGATTTTTCTCAAATCTTATCGCTGATATTGCTGCAGGAAATACTGATGCTGTCTAAATTACATGATTTATCAGCCCAACAGTTCTTCAGTTGCTTTGAATTGCACTGATCCTCAAGGAAAGTGAGCAACTTAGGCAGATTTGCCCACGTTTCTGTGAGTTTATGTCATTTTGCAGAGCTCTTTCGAAGGCCATCATGCGGCATTTCCTTTCACCGCACTTGCTATTGGTGGTGTCGTGTGGACTCTACATGGTTGTCGGGGCATGGATATTTCAAGCTCTTGAAGGTCACAACCTGAAGGTGTGCAATCTTTGTTTCAACCTCTAAAAGTATGCTTGTTCTAACAGATCTGTGTTTTAACAGATCTAAGCTGTTGTAAAATTTTCTCTGTATCTCTCTTACAAGAAAACATTTTGCATTTCATTGCAAACCCCATTTGTCATTAGTAAGATGGTCTTTAAAGGAAATTTATATCACGGATCAAAATGTGCTCATTGATTGCCACTTCAATGAGTTGACCTCAATAGGTGGGTATCCTGAAAGTAATTCTTTTTTTTTCGCGCAGCAGACGAAAATGGTATTCAGCCGCATGAAGTTGAGCAATAACAGGTCTGTGATGCCCTTAGATGTCCAGGGCTGCACGCGCGCTACACTGGAGGAATCAGCGTGCTGTAGCCATTGCCGAAAGGTATTGGTAACCCCTTGAAAATCCTCCGTGATCGGGATCGGGAATTGCAATTATTTCCCTTGAACGAGGAATTCCTAATTGCTCCTTTTAGATCTACAATTTCAGTTGCAAATGAATGGTTATATCTATCGGTAAGTTCAGCTCTTTCCTTAGGAAGATTACTATTTTTTTTGTGCCAATACATGAAGCAACAAAATAATAAAAGCTGATCTTCCGATTCTCTCCACACAACTCAAATCAAGCAATAGCGTTCCATCTCAGCGGAAATATGGAAATGCTACCAATGTGACCATTCAGATTTACATTTAACACCTTCTGCAGGTTGCGTTGCTGTTTTTTGCAGTTATATGGAGACAATCTCACAATACTTTTAATAAAATTTGAATGGACGCCTGAAGAAAAAACCTAATTATCAGATATTCTGCCAATAGTGACTCATAGATGAATGACTCAAATTTGCGCCAATTTGGATACAATGTATGCTTAGGTGGCTTCGGGAAGCTGCAACATGGAATTGGTCAGCCGTTTACGTATCAAAGCCTTCTCAATTGCAGTTCCTGAGTCATCTGAAGAATTTGTATATTGAGCAGTTATCTGTTGTATAGGAACTAGCTGATCGGCTTATGCGAGAAAGCAGTCTGACTTTTATTTCCTGTATCGCACTGTACCAACTTTAACGTCATAAATATCGGATGTAATGAGTTCAGCTATAGCATATGTTTGAAACACAGCTCTTTATGCATACAGAGTTTTATCAAATTGACTGTCTTTTCCTTCCATCGATTACTTGGCGTCTTCCAAAAAAAATAAGACGAAATCCTCCTCGATCACTGATGTTGTTAAATGCTATAGATGTCAATAGAATTGTGAAATTTGTAGAATGTGAAAGCAGAGCGCCTGACCAATGTTGAGAAATCTTCTGATCGCTATTTGGACCGCATTTGGGAACTGGCTCATTCATCTGAATACCAAGATGTGGATCCGCAAATGTTGAAGGACGCTCTCCGAAAAGAAAGCAAGTCACAATTTGATGAGGTAAATTATTTTTCAATAGAAAATCACCAATCTCTCCGGACTTCCTGTAAAGACGTTTCTGTGGAGGCACTGTAGAACAGCCCTTCTCCATGCGTTCAGATAAATGAACACTGATATGATATCAGAAAATAAAAGGCGCAGATGGTATCGTTCAAAAAATTTCATAAATTTCTCAAAGGCAGAACAGTTCTCTGCAAGAAGAATCCACTCAAGAAAATCAGCCACGAACAACATGAACATTGCAAATTTCGATAAGGAGATCCCCCAAATTGAGGTGAAAATCATTGAAAAGGAAGAACAATTTACAACTTTTCATGCCCAAATAATCCAGTGGCAATTTCAGCTGTCACATTCATGGGAATGTGAGGGAACGAGCGAAAACGAATTCTGTTGTGAGATGCAGGAATCTGGATTTTTTTCATGACATAGCTTTCGGAGTTGGTACTATTAAAAATGTCGTAGCAAAAGTTTTCAGAGAGATTCGAGAGCCTAAAACGTTTTGTAAAAATTCCGCTGCATTTCGATACTCTCAATGAAACATGCACTGCTACTAATGCCATGGTGATCAAAATTTTCAGCCTGCACTGCTGTTTCAAAATGTTTAACTTATCTTCAATGAACTTCAGCTAGTTAAGAGTTGGATCTTGAATATGGACTCGAGTAACGAAGATTCAGGTCACTGCTAAACACTGCAATATCTGCCTGAAGTGGGGGGAAGGGATCGCCAGGTCATAGTATAGGGTGAAGGGCAGGAAGAGAGGGTTTCCGAATAAGCAAGTATACCCTAGCTTATGCCTTACACCACTATGAATCATCAAGCGCGTTCGATGTTTCCAGTACGTGGATATGGTTTTTGCGGCGCAACGCACATTCCGACATGGCCATGAGAATGACTCTCCTTCTTGGGATTTTCTTACATCGTTCTTCTTCACTGCCACCATGCTCACCTCAATTGGCTATGGATATGTCGCGCCGTTCACATTTTATGGACGCCTCTTCGGCGTTGTTTACTGTCTAATTGGTAAGGTTTTATCTTTCGTTTCATCCGTTATGCTGAAGTGGTCAGGGAGATTTGCATTCCATTTGTAACAAAAATGCATGGACTTCACAGATATTTGCTGGCAGTCGGTTGATCCGCATCAGAGATACGCACCTAACTCACGTTCTTTCCGCTTCGCTTATCTCATGAGTGCCCCCCGCCTCTGATTGTAAGACAGTAATAAATGAGTGCTTACTATGCTGATTTGCAAGACACAGTTTCGAAAAACCTCCCCTGGCTGCTGAGTGCATTCGCATTTCGAATCTATAGCGCATCAGTTTGCACACTAACAGATGGTTGTATGTGACCATGTACAAACCAATGTGCCTTCTACTTATCATGTATAGCATGTTCAAGTGTGTACCAGGCGTAGGAGAGTTTCTTGAAGGTTTGGGGTGAATTTTTGACGATAAAGGTGCTGTTTATTTGCTCAAGCACGAAAAGTTTGCGATATAACGCGTGCTTATTATTATCGGTTCTCAAAGCCATAAAATTTAAAAGGGGCCTTTCCAAGTATCGTGAGTTTGTGGATTCTAGCGATTTGTAGCGGGTCGGTAGTGCTCAGTTTCCGTTCACCAAGGGAACGGGAAGGATCAAGCATTTCGCTATATTTTGGGATAGAAGATAAGTAATCTCCAACCGAATATTCTCACCGGCTTCTCAGGAAAAATCTCCCATCTTTTGGTTTCATGCGGAGACTTTCTAAATGAAACGATCAGGCTCCTCTAATGATGTTACATTGATTTGCGAGTTTTGTTGAGCTGACATTTCTGACGCGGGTCTGTGAGCTACAAATACTTGCTATTAGGTTTTGAAGATGATACCAAAGAAGGGGTTTTGGTATGGAGACGAGAAAGAAACAAGACAGTGATCAGTTGTTTGGGTCATTTTTCTCGTCATCTTGAGCCTCTCTATGTCATCTTTTGAAATATGAGATGAATGAGAGGAGCTCTCGCCCTACAAAAGATGTCGTCGACTTACTCATTTATGATCGCATCTCCACTCCTTTCCTACCACTACTTTTCAATCACATTAAGGAATCCCGTTGACGCTGGTCACCGTCGCCAACATTGCAAAATTCATCTCAGAGACAGTGTTTCGACTTCATTACGAGTTATGGAGGCTGTGGATGCGCTGGAAAGAGAGGAAAAGCCCGGGATTGGGCATTGACGAAGAGAGCAGGGCATTGTTCGGCGAAAGCGAAGATGAGCAGGTTCAATCGATCTATTCTCTCCCTTTCAATTGCCGACAGGAAGCTATTTGTTTGCCCACTTTCACTCTTCCAGCACTCGTTCACAGTTTTCGTTGCGTGTATGCGTTTCACTGTTTAAGAAGTTTGTTCTTTTCAACAGGAAGACTCTCTATTAGATATCTATCTTTTCTGGCATTATTTCATGCCGAAACTAAACATACAAGGGCATTAAAATTTTCTTGAAGGCTCTTATGAGTCTAAGGGCCATTAATGCTATGAAATATGGGTTGTCAAAAATTTGCGTGCTTGTAAATCATTCACCCTCTCGGTCACCCGAAGAATCCGAACATAAGTCTATTTGCAATCAGAGCTCAACTCATTCCCCCTGAAACAGAAAGTCGAATTCTCGACTAAACATTCAGTCCACTTGGGCACTCCAAACACTCGCGTAGACATATGACCATATCAAGGCAGCTTCACTGCCTCTAGAGTCACTTCCCTGATTGCGTTGAATTGGAACAGCTAGTGAATTTGTTGCAAGAGCCCCTTTGTCATCATCTGTAAGAAAAGCGCCCTACTTCTTAAATAAAATAAATTTGCTCACCTGCATAAGTGTTCATGTGCATATCCGAGGTGATGTGTGTATAAATTGAAGGAGATTCTCGACCGCGTAAGACTCATACGATTTCCGCCTATTGTAGTTTTCCTTTTCGTCTTTCTTTATGGCCTTCTTGGAGCATATATCATCCACAAGAATGAACAGCACTGGTCATACACCGAATCAATGTATTTCACTTTCATCAGTATCCTCACCGTCGGTTAGTTGCTTTTTATCGGTTCCATGTATTGTTGATGCTCGACGAATATGTCGATGCTCGACGAATTTGCAATTGCAACGCCTTGTCGAGATCAATATCAAACTAAACATGCATGACCGTGATGCTCTGCTCGCTATAACCAGGCTCTGTATGATATGGCATAACCATCATACAATAAAATTAAAGGGGAACCCATATTTATGTCATTGTGCCTTATGCATATGTATCTTTCTCCACAACTTGAAGTCACACAATCAGTGTGGTCCTACATCATGCACAATATATTCTACATCTTTGCATGTAGAGTCAAATAAAACTTCGCGTAATAATTTGCGTCCCGTAGTCTGCCTTAAAATTTTGACTGGTTTTTCTCCGTTGTTGTGAAAGATGCTTCAGTTATGGAATTTGAGATCACTGTCATGATATTGCTTTCCTGGATTGTAGGTTTCATATCTATAAGATCACTATCGAAATTCACACATATATCGGAAAATGCTTTCATACATAACCATTTCTATTTTTAGCTTGCGCTGACAAATATTAATTCAGCGAAAACTTTGTTCTGTTTAGAGGAAACGAGCATGAACATTGCACCCATTTTCACACAAACACTCCGAACATTCAACGTGTATTTCGTGCTTGATGGAGTGGTTAAGCTCGTTAGCTCAGAAATATAGCTGTAAAAGCAATTCAGAATGAAATATTTGCACATTTGCTTTAAGGATTCGGCGACTACCGTCCAGCTCCAACAAATTTGATGACAGTGCTGCTGGTGATCATGGGAGGAATCATTTTAACTACTATGTGCATGGACGTTGTGGGCAGAATGTATTTAAAAGAAATTCACTACATCGGCCGGAAGTTGAAGAGCAACAATCCCTTTTACCTCATTCGTGAAGCAAAAGCACGGTTCGTTGCTTACTTCTGATAATTTTTCGTGACTGACTGTTGCACTGCCTCCAAATAAAGGGAATTTCTTTGCCACAAATTGGCTTCGGTCATCTGAGCTACGTACCGGCACAAATGCATCCTATGACCTCTAGCGGTTATCTGCCCTCTTTTACCCATGAAATGCAACAATGAGCCTCAAGGCAAAATTCCGAAAGGAACAGAATGATGCGTTTTTGCAAGGCTGTGAAAGAGGCTGTGAAAGAGTCCGCATGCAGAGTGTGTAACCTGAGCCGACTTTGAGTCTGCAATAATGCAAGAAGCCATACCTTCCTACGTTGCAAGATGTACCCATTCTGATGCAGTTGAAGCTAGAAATGCATCGTTTGACTGGTCTGCATATCATCCATATTCGTAAATGAGAGTGACTTTTATTCATTAAGCGAGTTGCCAATGTGGCAATTTGAGCATATAAAGTACTAAAGAACAATGCCATTCGCAGCCTACAGCGTCGAGGATGCTTATAATGTGCTTCTCAAGTCCTTGCGCCACCGAGCTATTTTCTTGTTAACTAATCAATTCAATGGCTTGTAAGTTGCACGTTCTGTTGTGTTCACCAAGAAAACGCACATGGCCAGTGAGGGAACATTCAATAGCTGCTATGGCTTGAATTTGGATTGCTCCCTTGCCCAAAAACGTGACGGTCATCTCTCATAAATGAATACAACATCAGCTCAAAACTATTTTCCAAATGCGCCAGTGTTTTACTCAATAAAGCTGATTAGGAGTTCTGAAACACATTTAAAATGAGAAAAAGTGGGAGCATTTGAATGGAGCCTCCTCCATGTCGTGACAGGGTATGCGGAGCATCCAACATGTCTTTAATACATCACTGACGGTCAATATCTCCATTCAGTGGTCATTGTGCTCTCTGCGCAGATGCTGCAGATTTTCGCTGTTCGCTCCCCTCCTTCTCCTCCTCTCCCCTCCACCCCTCCACCCAGCCATTAAAGTGTCCAGACAAAAGCTGTGAGAGGTCATTTTGCAGGCGACGGCGTCAAGCAATGGCAAGTCTATTGGCACAACTCGCAAGAGGAATGATCTTCGCTCATCGTAACTACAGTGAGCTTGCACACCGCAAGGAACGTGTGAAGGAAAGAAAGCGTGGATCTCACGTCCGTAAGTTTTGTTGCTCAATATAGTGTTTCAACACTGGTCTTTGGAAAGTTCTTTCTTTAACAGCGTCTGCTGCCCCACGACTGACGCACTTCTGGCAATCAAAAATGATTCGTCAGAGCTCGTTGCCACCTACATGATGCTTACGCAGCTTAGCCCCACCTCGTTTCCACCGAACCTTAGCAATTTTTGGAACTCTACGCTTTAGATTGCCCTATGCGTAAAACAAAGTCTACTCACAAATGATGTCCCTCCATTTTGGGCATTTGATACCTGGTATTTTTTAGCAAATTTTCCAAATGTTAGGCTTGTTAAGTTTGAAATGCATACGCTTAATCTGATTTACTACTAACAATGTCGGTGAGAGGAGTTTACACACATCCTTGATTGCACACAGTTAGAAAAAGCTGTCACATACGCTGTGGAAAAATCCACTATGGAAAATCGTTTCAATAAAATAAAATGTGCATGTTCCTTTTTTTGAACTGTTTGTGTTTTTCTATATCACTTTTGCAATGCTTCGCATGGTTTTGCTATATATCCAGTAACACTTCCACCAACAAGACGAAGAGCCAACTCAATGATATTAACTAAAATTGCAACATTCTTTGATGGATGGTGAGATGCATTTGCCGACATATATGACCACTGAGGTTGTAAAGCACTCAGAAGCATCGAGCTAATTTTTGCAGTGCTCTTTTCACATTGCACGCATTTTTCTACTCGAGAGAATGCTCTTTGAATATTATTTATTTCATTTCGATTGCATTATTATAATTATGACTTCCGTGCTGGCCGCACACACTGGAATGAATAATCGCATGGTTAATATGAATGGGATATTGCGCCGGGCATGCTCTTCATTCATTCTAGCTTGCGTTCGATATGAGAGAAATGATTTCGCACGCATGAATTTGGATCGATCCACTTTATCTTCAGGATTCATTTATGAAGCGGTTTGTGCCTCCAGCTACCGGTTTCCATCAGCTTATCTTGCGCTTTGCTTCCTGACATCTTCTAAAGAAGTATCAGGTGTCAGTCAGCCAGATTGCCAACGTCATTGGAAACATTTTGTCTACCTCTCTTAATCCTTCGGAACAACTAGACAAATGAAAAGATTTCTGATAGTCCTCACTTCTCCACCACGAGTGGTGCATACCGTTCCGATAATGAACGGATACAGGTTTTTCTCTTGGCTGCTTCCAGACTTTCTAACATCAAACGACCACTCTGTACTGTATCTCCTCATAGCAGCTATACTGTTCAATGCAGTGGTGATCCCGCTACAATCAAATTCACCGTCATCGCTTTTGCCACTATTCAAGATGGTGAATGCGCAATATAAATTTTTTAGCACAACTCCATAACGAAATAGTCGAATTCACGGCCACTGGTTCGATAAGGCAACGAATCTGCTCGTCATAAAGCCAATCAAAGCTTGTCAAAGAAGTAATCCTCCTTCGCAGTGAACTCCCCTCCTAACTTATCACCTTTTACAAAATAATCGCTATTCATTGCTCTCGTTTTGTTATCAGAGCGAGCTCTTCCTCCTCCC
>JAARMF010000002.1:0-14163 GCA_022844705.1 Toxascaris leonina | reverse complement strand
CCCCCCCCCCACCCCCACTGTGATGGAAGTAGTTATGATACTGGAGTCAATTTATGTGATCACTTGCTGAGCAAAAGACAGCAAATCGACGTCTAAGACAGCCCTTCAAGCATTGAAACTAATCGGAAAGAGAAAGTCAGTGACGTCTAACATGTGTTCAATTTGTATCCCGCAAGAAGAAGTTGATCTCATTCTGCCAACGTAAGATTAATCGCAGCTTTTCATTACTGCCAACATCACATGTGAAGTTGATTCTATGTGCTACAGTGATTGTCACTATTGCTATCTTTAAAAATTTTTGAACTCCTTGCCTACATTATCACAATGGTAGTTGGGCACCTATCATTCGATGTCATTCTTCCTTGAGTCGAGCTCGATGGCCGCTCGCTTTCCTTTTCACGGCTATTCAGCTTTTGTGAGTCAATATTTCGAGTTCCAGGACATGCTCAGAGTTGCCGTAATGAATGATTCATTTCTTCAAATGTTTGATGAAATGAGTCATTTTTTATAGAGCTGTGATAATGGTAGCAGTGTCGTGAAGAGGGGCAGCTGACGACCATGCAGCACAGTTCCATGAAGAAAGGGATAGATTGTAGTCTGAAAAGTTCCAATGTCGTCTGAGAAGTTCCACAGTTGTAGGATGATCAAAATTCGTATGGAAGTGGGAATTTTTATAACAAAGTAATTAGGGATGTTTGAATCGCGAATGTCTCTCGCACATTTTTGCATTTGCAGGGGTCCCTATATTCCTGCTGCCAGCGACTACATTTTGAGCACTCTATGTGTTTACTTTGATGCAATTGAAGCTGCAAGGCATTTGAAACCATACAACTGCTCGTTGCATACGTGAGAGACTTGCTATACAATGATCGTCAAAGCTGTTTGAAGCTACAAAGCACTGTGGATTCGATTTTGCGATTAACACTGGCATTTTACAATTTTTCGAAGTCTGTAGACTTCCTATCGCGTGATTCATTTATCTCCCCCACCGCATTCTGCACTGTCGGAGCATGCAAGGCATGTATTCTTTTTTTCGGCAGATTTTGGATGCGAGCGAAACTATTGGCATGCGAATGGAGTGTTGGTGGTCATTCCTTTATCCTCATTTGCTTCATTGCTTTAAAGCGATGCTGGTACTGTTGTTCAAAACTGTCACTCAATCCACTATATCAGAAATGTGGCGATGAATCCATCACTTTATCAGCATCCGTACTCCACGCAAGCCCAACGCTATCAGCAGCCCCTATAGAGATGGAACTTACTAAAGAAAAAGTCTTATGGGAGCACTTCCACGGTTTAGACTGGATCTTGGCCTTCTCACTTCGCAACGCTCATGCGTACATGTATACGTAAATATGCATATCCCATTGACACAAGTTCAAGCCACATGCAAAATATCCCGAAATTCGCTGATTATTTCATCTCTTGAAGCGTTGTAACCTTTACTTTTCTTTATGTAACGGCTCGTATGATGCTTGTTGTGTGGTTAATCTAAGTGATGAAAGAAATGTTTCAGACGGTCAAATGAGGATGTATTCAAATTATAATGGTATGTTGTTTGAAAGAGTGTGCTACTTCTTCAGTTGTTTTCTTTTGTGATGGTAGAGTGCCTTTTCATTTCTTCAGATTCCTCAGTTCTTTCTTCACTACAGAATCCTATGCTCATTTTGCAGTGCATTTCTCCACTTTGATCTTATTTCTGGCGCTGATGATCAAGCCGATTTCCCAATGGATACTCGACTTCGAATGATACATTGGCGCCCTCTGAATTAAGTTCAGAAATCTTAGAAAGTCAGCTATTATCGAGGTAAATGTGAGAAGTGGAAATGAATAAATTTCGTCAGCAAATGCACCACTTTTTGTGCTGTCGATTCTTTGACCGATCAAGCTATCGACAACGAATACCCATTGAAGCCGAATAGTCCGCAACGGTTGTGGCTAGGAGACTTAGTTGTGCACAGAGCTGTTTCCGACAGTTTGTCCATTATTCAGCTACAAATTGCATCAACAAACGAGTCCAATGTGGTTGTGGGAAAGGGGAAAGTTGATGTGTTATTTGAACATCTAAAGAACTTTGTCAAAAGGCATTTGTGGAATTCGCGATATCGGCATTTCGTTTTGCACCATTCTTGCTCATTTCCAAGATTCGTTCATGATTGTGTGAGTTTGGTGGTATCGATTCTGACAGCTTGATGGATTTTAACGACTGTCACAAATTATTTTGCGATCGAGAGAAATTACTAAGGGTATGGCCTATCGCACTTTCTCCGAACCATCTCACATGAGCACCAGCATTCACCTCATCACACGTTTTCGGTTTCAACTAATTTCCTGATGGAAAACGCAACAGGCACATGAAATGCGCTGATGCTCTGAAGCAATAACCTTTATGTGCAAGGTGTGGTTCCGCTGAATTTCTTGTTACGATTCGACAGCCTTCAAAGTCAGTTTCTTTTTAATTCCAAGACCGGTTGGGATAGGGTTAAACCAGAACTATGGTCTTCTTTTTCGCAGCCCTTATGCTCTTGTTTTAGAAAAAATGCTTTCGATCCATGTCAAGTGCAGAGTCATAGCTGCGAAGCGGCAGCAGACGAGTATTGCAATGTTGTGCAATATGCCCAACAAAACCAACGAGCTGTAAAACATCTTACCACTTCTTGAATAGAAATTTTTTTGACATCGTCGAATTCAACAATCAAAACACATTTTCTCAATCACTATCTAAGACCGCCGAGAAATCGAAAAATTGGCGGCTGCAAGTTGATGGTAATCAGTGCGCTGGAGGCATGTGCTTGTGAGACCGAATTTGAAGAATCAAAACTCAGTAAAGGGGTGGGAAAGGCGCGATTTCCAGTGTGTTCGGCCAAGCAGGGCAGTGGTCACTGCAAGCGCATAATGTCAGTGCCGGACGGACAATTCATGTTCGCACGAATGCCACCTGATCCACCAAGCGAATGCCAGGTGGTTTCTACTTCCGCCTATTCGGTCCGACTCCGATGGGCTCCGGCGTTCTCGACAGATGAGCATGTCACTTATAATATTCGATACCGACTCAAGTAATTCATTTTTTTTCATGATTTCACATCATCATACGGTGCATGTTCAGTAGGTCCGAGAAATGTGAGACTCTTCGGTGTGTTCCATGTGTTTTTAGATGTTAGGCTCATTAACCTAGTGGATCTTTAAGCGCGATCTTTTGCTAGTCTTCAGTCAGTTTTCCACTTATCCTCCTACCATCATTGTTCATTGTTTTCATGACGTCCCCATTCATTTATGCTAGTGAGCGTGAACACTGAAAAGGAAATATATTCAGGACTGTGACAGTATGGAGGTTGGCCTGATACGATTTTCCGTGAAATCACACTGCTTCTGCGCTCTTTTAGTTTGACAAAACAGAGTGGCACATAACTGAGTAATGGCAATGGCAATCACATAACAACGCAGAACAAGAGTGTTTGCGTCGATGGCAGCAAACAATTCCCACTTCTGCACGGCTGTGGCATGCAATGTAAAGCATATGTAAAAGCCATACGATGCACCTTTAATTTTGACCGAGCCACAGACATAGTTTCATTTGTGACTCTGAGCCGCAAATGTTTTTTATGGCGACCAAAGACAAGTGACGCTGCTTTAAGACATACGGAGAATGCGAAAATTCGTGAGCTACGCGGTATACAAGGCAATACGGCGGAAATCATGAGCGTCGATTCATGCTCGCTCTACGAGTTTCGCATTACGGCTGTCTCAAAATATGGCGAAAGCAAACCCGTCTATCTCGTTCAATACACAGGTGCAGCGTGCATCACAACATTTTCTTTTCAATCAAACATCCATAACGTTTATTAATTCTTCCATCATTCACATGCTTAAAACCCTTGAGAAGACTTTCTGATCATTGATTCTATTTGGCCTTCAAAAGTGGTTAATTTTTGTTGCCTTTGAGGGTTTTTTTTTGGAGTTTAACATTCATCTTCAGCTGTTCGCAACATTTTGTGTTCATTTGAAACTTTGTTTTTTCTAGAGTGGTGTCAAGGCTGTATGTGTGTGCAGAATGATATCATAATAGCTCAGCTCCCTTGCGACGCGCAGTTTTTCATCTGAATTCGAAATATTTCACTTTTCGAATCACTAGCGAATAGGGTGTTTCGCTCACTTTGATATTTGCATTTCTCACTCATCCGCGTGATCAACGTACGAGTTTAATTCTTAGTTGAATCCATATTTCTGCACACCGGCTTACTGTAATGAAAAATTTTTTTTTGGAACATCTTAACGATACTCAACAAAAACATCGACGTCAAATCGTTCATTGTGCCATTTTCAAAGATCTCTTTAAATAAAACATCCTTCACCTTTGATCTCTATTTGAAAATGCAGCAAGGCTGCCTTGAACTGAATGTTTTGAGATAAACCATTGAGCAAGGTGAGCAGTCTAGGGTTGCAAGAAACACAAATTTTCGCTGCCCATTGCAAGACATCTTAGAATGTCTCAAGACGCAACTTCTGAAGCCCTATGTCTTCAACAATAAATTAATATCCCATTTTTCTATCCATCAGCTCTGCTACAATCTTTATAATAAGTGTAAAATCACCTGCCGATCACTATCCTGCAATATTCCGCTTATAACTATATGCAAAACATATCTTGAAAAGTTCCTACGCCTTCCTTGAAAGCTACGAACGACAGGGGGAAGAAAAAGAAGCAGTAAACGGTTGTATCTAAGCATCGGATGCCTCAGCAGCACTCTGTTTCAGAACGCATCAACATGACTATCTCCGTTTTTCTTAGTGATATTTTCCATCTCTTTCTTCACCTTCGTTCTCGTGAATGCTCTCAACTCGTGCTTCTGCGATGTCGCAATCTGGATTAATTTTGATAATGAATTGTTTTTTTACAGAACCTCAGTTAAGCCCTCAGCATATTCTCGCAACACGGCTCAACGCAAATACAATTGAACTCATATGGGAGCCGCCATACAAGCGAACGCATGATGTCAAGGTTACGTTCAGCAAGCACTTCATTTCAAACGCACTAAATTATCCCAACGCCTCTACCTTCACGATTGTTCCGTAGTCAAAACTCTTGACTGCACGCGCATTTGGGAAATGCAGCTATATTGTTCGGCTAAGCCACGAAAGGCATCCAGTAAAGTACTTGAAGTTCATTGAGTTTTTTAACTGAAAGAAGTTATGCAGGCTGTCTTATCAGAGAGGGCGAGTGAATAGGCTAGAATCGTCTCTATCTGTGACAAATCGTCTCATATGTGACAAAAAGTTCGTGAGGAGTTTTTTCACAGTTTTTTCTCATCAGGAAAATGGAGTCGTTCCCTGTTTACGAAAAAATTGCACAGAAACTGAGCATTTTTTCAATTGCTTTTGAGAGGGGGATTTCACCTCTACCACCACAACCCTTCTTAAGTCAATCGTGCGATTCATACGATTGAATGAACCTATGATTGTCAGCCTCACGAAATCTCTTAGCAACCTTTCTTGAATAGTAAGCACTTTTTGGTTGGAAAGTTTAGAGCGTATGAGCGATTGCTTTTCAAACAGCTTCTCCTGTTAACAAACACTTCCTACACAAAAGAAAAGCCAACTAACAACAGGGCTATTCTCGATGCTTTTGGATGCTTTAGTGAATATTCTTGATGCTACCAAGGTGATGAGGTTGTTGAAGAGATCCAGCATTCCCAAAGAAAAGCAAAACCCTACACATTTGAACGAACAATGTGTGAATGCAGCAAACTTTGGCAGTTCCGACAAAATAGCATTTCGGCAGAAAAACTACAATGATATTGATGGGCTTCACTGACCTCGCCTTAAAGCGAAATGAATCGAATCGGTCTGCATTTCATTTCCTCGAACCACGAAGGCACTTTTCGCCTGAGCCAGAATGGAGCTGCTGCACGCCTTCCCAAGCACAGTTCGGTCAGCATTCAGCTAGAAAAGCATGCGCTTATTTCCATCATATTTAAACAACAACATAACCAAACTCGGCCTAACCATAATCAGACAAACTTCCAACAATATATAATCAGCCAAACTCCATGCTTTCAGTAAGTCTTCCAGACAACGCAGTCATGCTTGAAGGCAACACTGGGGAGTGTTGCACTGCATATATACTTTGATTTTTGCGCTCAATAAAAACATGTGATTGTATAGAATAGGAGAAGTAAATGTTCATGTGTGGCGCAGCTGAAAACTCCCATCTAGTAGCCAAAGTTATTCATCGAACGCAATAACTCTACTGAAGTTTTTCCTGTTGGCAGAAGAATGAAACTTAGTTCGTGCAATGAAATGTGGCGTCTTTTAGTCCCATTCGCACTTCTCATGGGAACATCGCCAACTTTAAACTCGCCTTCTGATAAGCAACTGCTCTATCTAAAAAATAAAGCAAGCATTGTGTTTTTATTTCAGAACTACATTGTATATTTCACGGAGAATCTTGGTGCAAGTTTATCTGAATGGGAGAAAGTGACAGTCAGTGGACGTCGTGTTGTATTCCCAGACCTCAAATACGACTGGTTTTATATGTTCTCAGCCACCGCCTGTTTCAAAGACGGACAGAGATCGCCGTTATCACGGGCAGTATTTGTCAAGACCGATAAACTAGAGTTCAATCGAAAATGTTAGCCTCATTAGTTTATGCTTAAGCTAGTTCACGATCCTTCAGCTAAGACGAATCTCCATTTAGACCGTTACCACTGAATGCTGCAAAGGGTCCGAACAATGTGCGAAGATATGTCAGATTTTAGGAGTGATGCATTTTTGCAACGAATTCCATCGGAATTCTACAATACAGTGAACGGGCATCATCTCATTTGAGTTATCCATTATATCCTCGACTAAATGCATAGATATCGAAATACTTTGGAGCATCGCGCAATGAGGAAAGGGGCTCACTTTTCAGACTGTTACCTTCAAGTGAATTAACTGTTATTTCGTGGAATTTCAAAAAAAAAGTACACTCTCTAACTCTCCTGTCTTCTCAAAAGAGGTTTCGAAAACATCGGCAAAATCAACATCTGAAAGGTTATGCTAGCAGCATGTGATAGAATATAAAGATGCAATGAGTCTGCTCTTTTGTAGGAAAATTAATAACCTATGGATTGCAGCGCTTTATTTGTTGATGTTGATGATGCATAAAAGAGAACTCATCAATTTTTATTTCAAAGGTGTTGGACACTCGAAAACCATTGAAGTGATGGACGCGATATGTAGGCAAGAGGAACAGAGTGAAACGACACCGCTTCTTCGAAGGGACTATGTTTCATTCGCCGTCTGAATGCGAGCGCTTCAAATGCCTTAGAAGAGTTCACCGGTCGTTTTTTTAAATATGCTCATCTCGAACCTCCATTTATTGGATTGCTAATGTAGCTATTCGTATAAAAGGCAGCTCGATGTTCAGTTGAAAGAGGCAAGCCATTTCAGGTATCTTGATATCGTAACGAATTTTTCTGATAATAAAGAAATGCTCCGCGGGATTGGACATGGGTCATGAGGGCAGGAAATGCGCAGCTTTGAGACACTCAAGGCAATGCGCAATAAGCCATAAATAAACCTGAAGCAACATCCTTGTTTCGGCGCTTGGATGGGTTTCTTTATCCAATGGCAAAGCTCG
Source organism: Toxascaris leonina (assembly GCA_022844705.1). NCBI lineage: Eukaryota > Metazoa > Nematoda > Chromadorea > Rhabditida > Ascarididae > Toxascaris > Toxascaris leonina. Next base: position 6,542 of record JAARMF010000002.1, on the reverse strand, counting down.
TCGAAGCTGAAATGTCGCAACATAGCAGAAAAAAGCTGAGAAGTTGAGAACGAAAAACCAGAAAATGGGTAGAGACCGAGTGAACTTACGATGGATGTGTCATAATCTTCTTATTGTTGCTTTTTCTTTGGCGGTTGTTAATATCTAGGTGAAAAGCAACGAGAGAGGTCTGTTGCGGCATTCCGCTCGTTGGAAAGGTGCTTTAAATGCGTAGTATAGATTGTGTACATTGTATATTCAGATGTGTTGTGCATAAAAGACATTAATATGCAGGTGAAAGTCATGTCACAGAAGCACGTTGTGCCGAGCATTCAAATGCTGGTATGCTGCACTTGGTTCATCAAAGATTTACATAGGGTTTATCACGAATCCTGCTATAGGTTCTCATACAACCTCAATTTGGTGAAATGGTTGAGCCCCATCTGCTCACTCGCTGTCAGACTGCACATATCTGAGTAATCATTTCTCAAATATCTTTCTTGGAATCGTTGATAATCTTCGTCAATTAAATTTAGATGTTCTGCATCTACAACAACAAATGATCCACTATCGTGGGATAACAAACTTCGCAATGATATCGACGTGCTCACCTAAAGAATGTGTCTAAGAATCAAGGGCCTTGAATTCCTTACGAAGAGAATGCTTCCCGAGGGAATTATGCAAGGCACACTGACACCTGTCTTGACCGTTTATGTCAACAAAAACATACACAACATCACCAAACATCGGAACTTACGAATGTAGTGGCGTTTCAAATTTTCACTGCCGCCTCTATAAAAGTTCTCAAAGCAGAGAAATCCTGTAAACCTAACTACTGGAATATAAAAAAACTCAAATATATCCTTATATCCTTATGCCTCAGCCCCTTATGTAGAGTTGTCTGGGACTTAGCCGCCATTTCTCGCTGTGCGCAACTTTGCCGCAAATGATCATCTGCTGGCGGATTCGAGGAGATTGTGGAAATATGGTAGAGATCTCTTCGACGTTTGGTGTCAGAACTGAACAATTGTTTATGAACGCATATTTGTCGGCAAAGCAAAGTGTAGTTTTCCAATTCTTGCGATGCACAGAAGGTTCTTGGCAAACGTTGTTGACAAAGCCTCGCAAATGGAGTGCAGCGTCATATGCCGTTTATCGCATTGCAATGGACATCTGGTGAATAAATTTTTGTCATATTGACAAAGAACTAATATGTGAATTTCAGTTTCCTTTAGGAAATATTTTCGGAGAATTGAGAAAGTTTGTTGACTATCTCTTTCACTGTGCTCTTTTTTTTTCTCGCCAGAATGTAGTTTCACTTCCTTCTCCTCACTCACCCTCTTGACTTTAATTAAGCTGTCCATTATCTGCACCCCAATATACTCGTCGAATGCAGATCATATCGTCTGTATTCAGTTCTTCCGAGATCATTTCAGCTTTTCATCGACAAATATGCCATCCACCTGCCATTATTTTTGTCTAGTCTAATAATAATATTTCAGCGCATTACAGGGCATTTCGCACATGGTACGACTTTGGTTTTTTCTGTATCGTGTAAATCCACGCGAATTTTTGCTGTTTGAATATGCTTTGAACATTCTTTTCGAAACGGTTCCACTGTCCAGATTCTTTCTAATTTTCCCGGTCAATAACGACTGCAGCATACCTTGGCCAACAAGACGGAATGGCCACGAGATATTTATTCAAAGAAACTTTATGTAGAAACCAGTGGCACTCAGCTTAGTTCCTTGAGAAAATTGCCAAGAGGAGCAATTATGGGGGTGTGACCAAATGACGATGTTCAGAGCAAGAAAATTTTGCTGGCCTTTCATTTTTGACATTCGCCAACGTGTGCAGACTAAACGCCAATGGCTTGAAACATCAACCGGGCATAGCGCAGTCGGACATCTTTTCGACATATTCCTTAACATACGCCAAATGTTGCCAAAAATTAAAGGAATAAATTCTAATCAAAGATATAAACATCTGGACAAGAAGTGAAATCTGAAAACTCAAGCGTTGATGGAAGTTTCTAAGCGTTCAAAAATTTCAACAAGTGTTTTGACGTGATGTCCATAATCGATTCGATTCATTCATCACTGCGTTCTTGTTTATTATCTTGGGGCTATTCTCTTCGATCCTGCAGAGTTCATTCTCCGAAAATCAGCCGGATGCGAAAAAAATGCGAAAGAAGTGAACGTACAACCCTCTTCATTTCCCATTACTTGTCTTCATTTGTTAATGATTGAGATGCAGCACAAGATGCAACCAAATGTGTTCACTGTTTGTGTCTCCCACAGTTTAATATTCTCTTCAATTCAGAACGAATAAACATGACTGAAACAAATTTTTCCGCTTCATATTGGAGGCATCAATTGCGTTGATTACTTTGCGTTAAACAAAACCCCTTACTGAGAGTGTTCTCTGCTGTAATGGAAGATACACAATTTTGGATCTCAAGAACAAGAAGGCAAATATCCCTTCCGACTCCTCATACATATAATTGTCGACAAATGTGACAGCAGTCATAATATGCATTTACTTCGCATGCATGCTGTTATGATTTGACTTCTGCGTGTTTTTGGCCAGCCACAAATAATTCTTGTTGTATTGTTCGAAGGTTGAGTGTCTGCACTGAAGCAAGATGGCGAATAAGCAGTAGAGGTTCTTGGTGAGATATAAGCACTCGTTTGTCTGAAAGAAGCATTCGTCAGAAATCCTTTGATGAAACATAATATGTTTGCTCATACATCGCGACGTCTTTTTCACTTCGCTGATCATCTATCACTTCGCTAATCAGGCAATTGCACTCTTATAGAGCGCAGAGCAATGGAATTGGTAACATCGCGTTACGCCCTTTTATCGCTGAATATTTTTGAAATGAATGCGGACTAAGACTTTCGTAAAGTACGATGATTATCGCATATTGAGCTTTCTTTGAGAGTTTCGTCCTCAGCACTTATCTGATGAACTGTTTTCTGGGCGTTGAGGTGATTGTCACTTATAGTTTCGGTAATTAGGGTAACAAGAAAATTGTTTGGCATTTGCTCCACACCAAGAAAGTAATAACGATCACCTATATTTGTGTATCGCCTCAGAAAACAAACGCTTGCTGTGCACTTATAAAGATCGTCATCGCGAGTGTTGTTGACTGCGTGAAAATATCATCAATGAGGACAGAAAGTTTGCACGTGAATGAATAATGGTTTACTTAATATGTAATTCAGTGTCGTCCATTCCCTCAAGGACATAACAACGCCCTTTAAAATGAAATGCTCTTGCTACTTCTTTCCAACCCGTTTGTTGTCGCGCCATCAAATGAGTCTTCAAAATAATTTTTTAGTTTTTTATGTCGAAATATTATTGACTCTCGAGATAGCAAGCTGGTTTAATTCTAATTTTTTTAAAGGTTTTCCGCACATATCCCATAAGTAGTTATGCAAAATCTTCACCTTCTAAACGCTTTTTCTTTCGAGTGTTTGCTGATCATTCAATATCAAATGAATGTCTTCCTGAGAATTTTTTAACAACGATGTTACGAACTCATTTCCTTCTTTCAAAACCACTGATATTTTAGTGGAGGCAGCATCCGGTCGGCGCTGGAAGTAAACAACAATTATGCCCGAACTTTGACCTGCTTGGTTTGACCTGTTTGAGCCGATCGCCACTGAATATTCAAAGGGTCAAGCATTCGACCTGTTTGTTTTTGCAGTTTCCGTTGTAGAAAGTTCGTTATAACACTAACGCTCAGAGTAGACTGTTCTGATTTGAAGCGGGCAAGCTTAACCACAATCAGCGCATTTTGCCTATTACTAAGCGACGAATTCTCTCGTAAAAAGCTGCCAGATTTCGAACGCGGCAGATTCCTTGAGAAAATTCTCGACCAGTATCCGATTTTCTAAAGCTTCATTGCTCGAGAAGTGTTGTAGAACGTTGAAAAGGCAATGGTCAGTGGGATTGTCTGATTGTTCGAGATGCAGAGAAATTTTATATCGCTATATATTCAGAATCTGGAAGATGTTTTCTAAAAATTGGGGCGAAGGAAAACCAGGGGAGAGTTTATGCGGCGTCGTATGCAATAATTTTTTCCTCTTTAAAACAACCGGGGTGCTAAACTTCAACTGCTTTCCTTTCTATTCGGTATATCAAAACAGTAAACTTGACCTTACCTTGAACCTTTCTACCGGCTCTTATGATCAGAAAATAGCTGTGATAAGTGAAAAGACTGCAAGTGAGACAGAGATTTACTTTTCAAGCAAACTTCGCGATGTGGAATAAACCATAAATTCTCCACCTTAGACGATGATGAAGTCTAAATGGAGTACCTTATTGGCGTTTCCACCGACTAGATGTGCTGATCGGATGTACATAAGCCACAGAATATACAATGATTGTTGCATCGAAATGCTATTCCGGCTACACAGCAAAATTTGACATATCTCTGGTGAGCTGCTGCAAATTAAACGAGCAGTTACGACAGTAGCAAAGCGAACTCGACTGATCAGCTGAGGCCTGCAAAATTCGATCTACTCAGAGTGACAAATAATTTGAAGAAGATCTTTTCTGCTTGGTTTCTCCACCTCAACCCTTTCAGCTTGATGTGTCAACTCAATGGTACACACTACGAAACTTCAGTGAAATTGTTTTTTTCTTCTGCATATTAAGGGAGAAGAATTGCAGTTGTTGGATCTCTATGAAATTTGAACGAGGGAGGATTTGCATCGCGAGAGATGGGGATGAAGAGGATGTAGTGGGGGATTTCCGAGACGGCTCGTTACTTCGCCTAGAAATATAGAGGAAACGTTTTAATGGAACTTAGCACAATGACGAGCAGAATGCTGATTCCACAGCAGAAGCTTACTAATATTTATGCGCATTTCACAGAGAAATGTATGCTGATGACAGTTATATTATAGAGGATGGGCAGAATCGATGAGATGGAAGAATGAAGTTGACGCTTCTTAGCACTTTTCCTTTTTTCAGACTGTGGTAACATATAGGAACAGCTAAGCTCGACTTTGAAAACAACGGAGTGGAAGGTGAGCAAAATACGCGGAATGGGATGGAGATAGTGCAATCTAATTGAGCATGCAAACACGAAGCTTTGAAATATGTAATTATGACGCTGAAAGGAACATCATCGAACGAAGCAAAACTTCCGCTCGTTTTCTTGGAGGTAATTTCCTTATTCAGCAGATTTGAGTTTTGTTGAGATTCTAAGCGATTACACTCTCCCATTGCTCCCAACTGGTTGTGTAGATTCTCCATAAGTTCGATAGCTGTACTCCGGGGTGTAATGCTAGATAAACCGGTCATTCTAGTTGTTCCAATGCGCAATAACGTATATTATAAAAAGAAAACCGCTGCAATTCAATATTACGGTTATTGCACTGTTTTGGCAAGTTGTTATTGAAGGAAAAATTCCTTCGAATGATGTGCTATCGGCCATAATTCTTCGAAAGCTCTGTTCTCTTTGTAGCATGTTCTTTGTTTTGCAAATAGAGTTTCTGGTATGCGTGCATGCGACTGTAATAAGTTCTATATAAAAAAGTCTGGGCACCATTTGTGGCATAACAACCTTGTGAAGATCTTTTGCTCCAGGAAGCTTATTACTGCTATTTTTTTGTTATAAAGCGATCAATAGCAGCACTGATATCCTCTCAGAAGCTAGTTGATAGAATCGAGTTGAGCGGCTCCAACGCAAAGAAAAAATTCGCATATTGAGCAGTTTCTTCGATTGGAACTTTTCTTTACAACAATAAAGCCAACGACAATAAAAATTCTTATAGCTCAATGATTTTGGCTTCTTTCGACTGAAAATCGTTATTTCTTGGAAGGAATCAATTTTGTCGATTTTTCATAAGGCTCGTTAATGTTACTCAAGCAAGCCTCATAAGTGAATGGGATAAAAGCATTAGCTTCTTTACTGCCTTCACTAAGCTCATTTGCATTTTTCTCACACTTTTTCATTCTTTATTAATAGCGAATGAAAGCACTGATGGAATAAACATATTGCATGTGACAACATCGAATCAAAAATCATCGATGACGGAATTTTAAATAAAAACGTTAAACGTTTGGCTGATTCGATCACTATGAAATAATATTCTCAATTTCTTCACGATTCGATTTTCCGCGCACAATTTCTCGGCAACTACAGCAACGTTTTCCTCAGCGATTATGAGCAGCTGAAGCGCTCGTTTGTTCGTCTCAGAGAAATTCGCTGCATATTGACACAAGTCGGCTTTGTTCTCAAAAAGTTCCGCAATTTCAAATTCCCCTATTCGATCCAACAAATCAACTGACGATTTTTTTCTGATTTCTTTTGCAGTGGAAAAGTGGGAGAGATAATGATGTAGTCAATCTTTTATTTGAAATAAATTCAGACAAGTGGATTATTTTTGTGGATTTTTGAGTGATTGCAGTGACCAATATGAATGAGTAAATTAGATGAGATAATGAATAGAGGCAATATTTGTTGAGAGAGAATGATTTTTATTGGCCAGATATTGTGGACGAGAAGAGAAATAAATGTGGTTTGAATCACTTGATCACTTGATTGA
>JAARMF010000001.1:398891-431458 GCA_022844705.1 Toxascaris leonina | reverse complement strand
AATATATATATAATCGATTTACTTAAAATACTTCCTTCCGTTGCGTTCCTTTTCCGTATTCTTTCACAGAATTAACTGTTTCTCAAAACTGATTTATACTCAATTTGCCTCACCGATATGAACTGCTTGATGTGGTACTATAAGCGGACTTTTCTAGTGATGCAATTATTTTTGCCGAATCATTTAGACTTCATGCTGACTAAGTGTAATGGATTGTTCCTCTTCTTATGTATTATTCAGCACAGAAATCCAAACTTACTGAAGAAAACTGAACAACATTCTTCAAACATTTTTCCTCAGTTTTCTTTACTAGTTGCTGCTTCTTATGAAAGCCATCGAAACTTGTTTAATGCAGAATTCACAGTTTTTGGACGACTGACTTTGTCAAAGTGAATTCAAGAACATTGCTCTGTGTTCAGCCATATAATGAAGCCAACAGCAGCGAAGGATTCTGGTTTAGTAATAACGCTTCGTGAAATGTCCAAAAAACTGTGCTGCGTCTGTCTCGTCTTTAACAGCAAAATTGATCTCGGCACGATTCTACCACATGTCCTCAACATGTTCAGTGAGCATTTAAAAAGATGCAACGAACATCATAGAACAGTATGGTTTATGATATAGCATACTACAATGCATCAATACAGCACATAAGTGTATAGTATAACACTAACTGCATGCTGATTGAGTTATCCCGAAAGACTTTATGCATTCCTCTTGTTCGGCATCTGCATAAGGGCGATGTAATATATATTCTGTTTATCTCATGAACAGTTCTTTAATTTCTTCTCTCCAACAAAATCCCTCCATACAAATGTAGTGCAATTCATATTTTCATGGATCGTGGGCTCAATGCTAATTGACATTGACAGCAGGACTCAATAATACCTATATTTACATGCGATGAATGAAAGGATCATACAAACCTGTTTTACTTATTGTCCGATCGTTCGCTCACAACATTTATAGCTTTGGGCGAACGTTCTAGGACGGATGATTGCAATCGATGGCGCTTCTCAATAAGTGTAAGAGCGTAGCAGTTGAATTAATGACACAGGTACTTTGGCCTAGGCTCACATGAACAAGCAGTTTCGAGCGCTAGAAACTATCACCAAGAGATATAATGCAGAATGATCCATCCATATTTTGAGTAGTAGTTGATAGAAGTTTCATGCAAGAGATATATTCATTCTCCATTATACGACAGCTACGAAATGAGATTCCTACTAATTCTGAAGCATGCACAAATTTTCGATACCTTTCAACTTTTACAGTTCGTTTCAGGTTTGACAGATGAACAGGAAATATGGCATAGATGCTCAATTTAAACTCTTCTTTCAATGGTTTCTAGGTTGAAGAACCGCCACAGGCGAGCAGACAGATAAACAAACAGAACCTCACAATATTGCGCAACGCAAATGTATTTTGCAATTTCAAGTCTGCCAGAGAGCACGAAGTGAGCAGTGAAATTGAGACCTTAGAGAACGAATTCCAATTTCCTTATTAAATACTGTATCCAGCCGTTGAAGACGAAAGCCACCACTGGCAGCAAGGAAGTAGACATCGAAAATTTTCGAACGTAATGGAGCAGTCATGATAGTGAGAAGCTTCAAGATTCTCTTTCTACAGTCGCGGCATCTCCATGGAGCCGATGGATTGCTTTCATCCTTCCAAACAGCTCATTATTGTTCTCGTGTAGCATCGTTGAAGCAAGCAACAGAACACAATAAAAACAGAACGATAGATGTCATTTCTTGGATTGCTTCCTTTCCATAATGATGTAGTAAGCAGCAGTTTAGAATCAAGCGTTTTCTCTTCGAAGTTTCAGAAAGGTTTGCTGCGGTCTTCAGCAGCCAGTCACTTCCCAGAAGAGCGCCAACCAATGAACGAACTTGTTTCATGCATCTCCCTTAGCTTTTCTTTCCCTCATTCCCCTGTCTGTTTCCCTCCTTCCATCTGCTACCAATCCTTTTCATTATAGCCGTCCTACGAGTTCAAAACCAGCGCATCGATGGAATCGGTTTTATTGTTTTTTTATTTTTCAGAACTTTACCACAAACAAATTATCAGATTCACGTTACCGTTAAAAACACAGGTAGCACTGACCCTTTGGAAGAGTGGACATATCTGCAGAAAAAACCACTGAGGACGTCTGGTTTGTTGAATTTAGAAGCCGAATAATCCAAACGTCAAATAAATTCTCATTGAGTAATGCAATAATAGAAGTCAAATTGTGGATTCCCTTTTCTATCTATTTTGACGCTAAGGTGACTCTTCCGGTATTCTGCTTCATCACTACACGTTTATGATAAGCTGTCATCTGAAACAGAAATAACCAGTGCACAACACAATCTTAAGCCCTTACAATCTGTTCACATCGACAAACACCAAAATTTAAGATAAAATAGTGATATCAAAGAATAAGCCACGTTAATAAATCTATGATGTAGATAGAATAGTCCGAGAATAGCTTCAGAAAATGCGAATGCGAAAAACAGAAGGAAGCATTCATTGCCCAGGGATATATCAGCGCGAAAATTATTCACTCAAATTTTGATACGCATGTCGTATAAAATCTTCTTCCGAGAGTTCGAGAGTTCTTGTGAATATTGCAAGGATTATTTCAATCCACAATCGATGTGAAATGTCACTTTTCTCAAAAATTTTAACGTTTCCTTTGGTGATCGTTTCAGAAATAACGAAATTCACTAAGCACAAAAAACTGCATGTGGTGCTACTCAATATCGAGAAGAACAAGAAAAAAGAAACTTGCAAACAGAACACTTCGGTGAACTTCCAGTGAAAATCGCTCAAAATGGGAATATATCGCTTTAAATTGACCAAGTACCAAGGCGCTTTTCGAAGAAAGACGGGAATCATCAACTATCCCAAGTGGCCAGCAATTCTCAGCAACTCGGAACTATACCCGCAGTCATCACAACAATCATCAAGCTCACCACGAAGTTAGGCGAGCAACTCATGAAACAATCGAATGTGCCAATACCATTCCTGATGATTCAAAGTCGCTGAACACTCAGAATGTTTGTAGAAGTGCTCCTATCATGAAAAATAAATTCGGCATTGGTAAGTTTCAAGAATTACAATTGAAATTGAAAAACGCTTGAAATTGAAATTTGAAGACAGCTGTTAAGGTCATAACAAGGTCTGAACGAGTGAAACAATGCAACATGTGGCACCGTGTTGGCACAATAACAAAGCCACGGCCAGTCATACACAAACTACAGCAGTATTCGCATCAACGGTGACAATCATCCATAATATTCGCACCACTACAACACTGACAATCACGAGCATATACCATCAATGTATTCAATAATTTAATCTAATAAACATCAACAGTTATCTCACAACCTGCTCATGATAAAGAACTCAAAATCAACGTTATATGTCGAAATGGTGGAGAAGCCATTAGGAAATGGTAGTGAGGCGAACTACGGCTGGTCGGTATAGTTCAACACATCAAGGCACAATTGATGCTGTAGACAGAGTGGTGCCGAATTCAGTTAACGACTGGCCGTGAACCAAATACATGCGCATGAAATTGTTTTGCACATTGCTTTCACACGATACTGGGCAGGTTCAAATCGAAATCACTTCTTTGATGCCTAGATAAGTACTGTTCTTAGCAGATGCGCGGAATAGCGCGATGAAGTTGTTTGAAGGCCAAACACTGATATACAAAATAACGTGTGCTGTTGCGCAGAATGCCATGATCCGAACGCAAAGTACTTATGTCACTGCTTCACTTAAAGGTTTCGAAAACACGTCGCCAAGTTTCTCTCATATGCATTAGCCGCCTCTGTTTGCAGAAATTTCATCTTTTCAAATTAGAATGCTCGACATGCTGCCTCTCTACCATGACCCAAGGTGCAGCCACCAACCAAATAAATCTTCATGATTCTGCCCTGTAGACAACAATTCTAGGAACCAATCTCTGATATTTGAGTCAGGAAAGAAGTTTTGAATCGGAAAGTATACTTCACACCGCCACAGACGAAAATGACTAAAGTCTCGAGTGCATGCGGTCAGTCGCATTCGAATACCTGCCGTTTCAGTAGGCTGCGATTAAATGAGCGCCAAAAGAATATTGCAAAAAATTAGCAAATAAATTATCAATTTCACTTCAAAGTGGGCAGGGGGACATCTGGCATGGTACAGCAAGCTGCAATAGAAATTGAAATTCTGAACTGTTCGGTCCCTTTCAGAAAGGTAGCAAATAACTTAGATGCAACTGTAAAGCGTCAGCCTCCATCATCCCTTAAGAGATCGCAATACGGTATGGACCAATTGGAATATGAGCATCGGCTTGTTGCTCAACACAGCAAAGTTGCTGCGTGGCGTAGTCAACCACGTCAGCCCCAGTCACNCCTTTCAGAAAGGTAGCAAATAACTTGGATACAACTGTAAAGCGTCAGCCTCCGTCACGGGCAGTTCATCTCTTCAGAGATCGCATATATAACACGCTATCCCGCATTCGAAATGTTGCCGGCTTTTTTTCGCGTAAAGTGCTTGATAGGTCGGGATATTTTGTACGGTCGCTGATGTCCATGGAACGTTCGTTTTTTTTTTTAGTAATGCAAAGTCGCTATTGTTAGCGTCATTAGTAATGTCTACAATAACCCATCTTTCGGTTGTTGAATGTTCCACGTATTAACCTTATTAAATGCGTTTGCTCACTCGATGTGACAGAAAAGAAACCCTCATCTCATTCATTCCGGGATTCCTAGCTTAGATAGACATCACGCCCGAAATATGCTAATATTCCTAGCTCAATTCTCCAAATCATTTCTATCGTAATATTCCCTGTAGTTTCACTTTGGTCTCGTCGAAAAGTGTAGTTAGTTTTTCGGGAATCATACATGGGTTTTTGAAAAATGAGTAATCGAAATATTCATTGTTCATCTAGAAGTGATTTATTATGTTGAAGAATAGATATAGCCTGTCTGTATGAAACTATGAACGCTCATATAGAAATAGCAGGGTCTTCGTTCACAAGCCTTCAAGTTGAAACTTCCTCAAACTGACGTATGTTAGAGGAACTGTGGGAGCTGCTTCCAAGCAGGGCAACATTGTATGAAAAATAAATGTTGCGCTGTACTGTTTGCGTCCACAGCCAAGCCCTCTGTAGAAAAGATGGGTGGTCAGAAGGGAAGAAGTTCTTTTCTCTGTAACCGATATCGAGCATTTGGAAATTCTATCCCCACTCGCACCACTCTGCTCCACCCTCCCCCCCCCCTCCCCCCACTTTCTGGACGATGAAGGAATACACAATCTTCCCAGTCCCGAAAACTCTGCCATCTCACTGACAATATGTGGAGCGAGCTTGGCTTTTTCTAGAGTTAGTCTAGTTGTAAGTAATGTTTCTAAGACTCACGTCCAGCGATCGTTCTGTCTGCGGGGGGGGGGGGGNGGGGGGGGGGAGGGAGGGGGTTGCAAATGCAGGTGTTGTAGTTACAAATAAGCGAGCCATCATAGTTGTTTCAACAAATATGGCAGAATACTTTCACGCGGGATTCCTGACGATATGCGTAAATGAATAAATAATTGAGTAAATAAATAAACAAATGAATAAACAATAAGTGAGTATATATTTGTATACGTTTATATACCGCCTGACGTAGACGACTTCAAAATGGGGCTATCTCAGCTCCTCGACCACGCCATCTCCTCGTGCCAAAATCAGAACACCATCGCAGGGGCTGTCTCTTCACCTTTTTCTCTACTTTATTAATATTATTTATTATTATGACTAACTATTTATTAATATTATTTAATAACCACCTCTTTATTAATAAACGAGTCGAGTACAGCCAACTTTTGCACTTTGCTGAAAAATCGTCTCTGAGGATTTGACGTGATAAGCGGTGTCGGCAATCCAACTGACAACGCCAATTAGTCCTTTCGATTCTCCAGAGTCATGAATCTGAACTTACTTCAGCGTTGATTCATTGCTATCAAGAGCAGTTATAGTCATTTGGATGGGCAAATGGGTCACAAAATACAGCACTCATTGTTGACAATTTCTAAAAGTTCGATCAGTTAAACAAGAATGCATTACTTTACATGGCCCATTGTTCGGTGGTGGATTGCTTTTTCACTATTTAAGTAGCGAAATGACTTTTGTGCCATGTAAGGCACAATAAATTTCTTGTGCATATTCAGGCGAGTTTTTTCGGATTTGGTTACTTATCACGCAAGTTCTTATGGAGGAGCATTTAGGGCGCAAATTGAATCCGGCAGTTTCCACTTCAAAAGCTCTGATGGTTGTCCACGTGGAAATAAAAAAGAATAAGGCACATCACAGACGCACACACACCTAAGAACGCAAAGATGCATACGGCTATGAGAAAGTGCAGCTTCCTTACAAATGCGACACAAAAGTAGCTTTCATAAGATTGCTTGAAACAAATGCGACACAAAGAAAGCAGAAATCATACAAAAAATTCAAAAATTTCCTGGAACATTCCTCTGTTTTCAACCCATATAGTGAATCAGTACGGCGGAAATTGGGCCTGAAGGCTGCCAACGTCGCGGTCAACTCCACTTAACAATACCTCATTAGTTCATCGCAATTGACTTTGTGGTCGACGAATTAAAACTGCCTTGGTGGCAAAACCCATCTGCGCCCACATATGATGCCTACATAATCCCTCTCTGCCGAGATTTGCATGAGGTGCACAGAATGCAGGAGTGCATGCTAGTGCATAAAATCATCACTGTACAGTTCTATCGAAAAGTCATTCTGCTTTTTCGTCAATTTCGCAGTTTAAACAGTGGGGTTTTCCATTGAATGGTGCACATATGTCCTGCAAATGATTGCACGTATCACTGACCGTCTGACTTCAAAACACTTCGGGAAATGGCTATAGCGCTGTGGCGAAAGCGAGAAGAAGGATGTAGTGAAAGAGAGAATAAGTGTATTCTGAATGTGGTTTTTCTTCGAGACTTGTCGGTTTGCGCTCGCAAATGACGATGATAGAAGTTGTCGTTTTCAGAGAGAAGGAAATTATCGAGTTGGGGCAGGATCGCTTCGGATCTTGTGACCGTATGCCACGATGTTTTGATGATTTCATGAGTACCATGGGCGAAGCGCTCAAAGTCCAACTGTCGAAGAAGTGGGGAGCAGTGCAGTGAGTACGGAACTTGCCGAGTCGAAGTTTTTCCGACAATTAAGCACGAGTTCTTCAGGCAGCTCAAGCGCTCCTCTTGACATCGAAATTTTCTTTGTCCGCTGCATACAGCAGCTTGTTTACTTCGTCGAGGGTGCCAGCTTTGTCGCAATAAAGTTCATTCGATACACTCTAGTGAATTGCGAGCTTCTGCTTGCTGTCGAGTTACCACGTGATTTTTAGATAGATGAAGCTGTTCGTGAGTCCGATGCTCGTTGTGAATTGAAAGCATGATGTCGATCCCTGTTATAGGTGTTAGCCGCTAGAATCACCATGAATGAAACTTCCGGCTATGCTCGCCTCGATTGCTGGATGCCTGCAATTCACTGCAGTGCCTAGAATCATCACTTCTTTGCCAAGATTCGCGACACTTGGGGTCGACAACTTTCGCAAACAACAATAAGTCACACGATGATAGTATCCTTGCTTTTTGTGTTCGTCGCGTGCGGTTGTGTCGAGCAATCTTCAGTGAAATGGCCGAGCAACAAGCAAGCGCACTGCAGGAAGAAGTAAAGGCGCTGCGGATGATAATAACTACTCTGGCTGAATCGAACCGAACCTGGTCGAATCAAACCAACAGCTTGCTGCAGCGATCGGGAAGATTGCGTCCACAAATGAGCAACTACAACTCAAGGGGGACAGCCTAATGCGCCAGTTGGAGTCTGCGCGATCAACTGTACCAGTAGTACAGCATTCTCCCCCGCCTTTAAGATGGGAGATAACGAAGCCAAGGCTCAAATCGTCCAAAGTTGCCGCAATGCGTTTAAGATGTTCGCTGAATGCAATGAGAAGGAACACAGCTTGGTCATCTTAGGAGCCCCGGAGGCCGATACAGATGATCAAACGATAGCCAACGACAAAGCGCTCGCATTGAGGATCGTGCAAAGTTGCGAAGTGCCAGAAGCTGCAGACATGGCCTGAAACGTGATAATAAACCACGAATAATGAAAATCAAGTTCCAGCACAAGAACACCGCAAGAATGTTGCTTCGAAAAATGAAAGAAAGAAAGCCTTTTGCTACGTTACTTCTTCCTCGTACCAGAATACGACGGGACCTCAGCAGCACAGAACAAGCCAAGGAAAGAGAAGCACGGGCAGAGGCATCCCGAAGGAATCAAGAAGCGAACATGTTCAAGTGGCGAGTCAACGACTACCTGGAACTCGTGGAACTCTCCTCACCTCGACCGTGGAGGCTGAATCAAGTGAAGACCACATCGTTTAACTGACAGGTTAGGCAGTGCGAGCGCACGATACCGGGAGTCTTTCTTAATGTGCGATCTTTAACCAGTGAAAAATTTGCGGAAGTGGAGCAATTCGTCCGGAAAAATGAGCTCTGTTTTGTAGGCATCTGCGAAACGTGGTTCAACAAAAACACCCCGCTGCATTTTTTTCAGATTAGACACTTTGATTTAATAAGCAATTGCAGAGTAGGGACGAGGAAAGGCGGGACACTGCTTTGGATAAAAAAGAGTTTAAACGCAAAGCAACTGAAGTATACTATTACGGCAAAGGGAGCAAATTGTGGTGAAATTCCATAGCGTCCTGCTGACAGTTTTTGATAAGCCACCCTCAACCAGGCTGGAGAACCTTATAAAATGTTGGGACGAGCTTCTATCGGAGGAATGCAGTTCGGAAGTATTTTCGCTTTTGTTGGCGACATAAACTCAAACTGCGATGTAGAACCACTAAAGGGTTTTTTTCGGATCGAACAATCTTGAGAATTACCAGAAATATAGCACTAGGCTTTCGCACTGTCTCGATGTATGTGTCTCCTCCCAGGGATGTTCGAAACTAGTTAGCTCCGTATTCTTTGACCTATCGTTCAGTGACCACTGCCCTAAATACATTATAGTATTGCATGGGCAACGATTAAACAAGAAGATTGGAGATACAAAGATTGGAAATTTCACGGGCTGGGAATGGTCTCGCTTAACTTTTGAAAACTGGAATCCCGAAACCTCGCGCATGAATTGGAGTGACTTCTATGCAGCATTAGACAACAGCGATGTCGATGAGGCATACGAAATCTTTGCGAAGAACATTAACCGTGGCTTTGATTCCATTTGTCCTTTGATAGCAAAGCGACAGCACGATAAATACCTGCCTTCTGAGATTCGAAGGTGGATGAGGGAGAGAAATCGGCTGCTAAGATTGACTTATAAAAGAAACACAAGGCGATCAGCACAAGGAGGATCTAGAAAGACTTTGCAATTTTATCGCGAGTTTGCTCAGAGAATACCGGGAAGCAGCAGGCCAAATCCCGATTCAGCAAACATGAGACAGATCCTCACAAAATGGGGCAAATATTAAACTCAATGATGGGAAGAAAACAACGAAATGTAATATACGACATTGATGTAAATGAACTAAACAAGTTTTTGATCTCCCCAAAGCCTTGGGAACGTAAAGATACAATGCCCTTGATTAAAAAAGAGGGATGCGGTTTCAAGTACCATGAAGTGGGATACGACACGCTCTTTAAAGCTATAAAAACATTAAAACCATATAAGGCGCCGGGGCCTGATAAAATAAGCTGCAAGATAATTAAACTTGGAAAGTTTTCCCTTGCCTGACAACTGCTGCGCCTTTTCAAGTGCATAATCGAAACTGGACGTGTACTGATGAAGTGGAAGGAAGCGGCAATTGTACCATTGTTCAAAAAAGGTCACCCCCCATAGCCGGGCCAGCTACCGCCCAATAGCGCTGCAGTCGATAGTGCTAAAGCTTTTTGAAAGATCAATCTACCCTCAGCTCTAAAGAGCGCTTGAACCCTATATGCCTAAATCCCAGCATGCTTTTCGGGCAAGACATTCTGTCCTCACTGCTGCCGCTGAAATAACCGAATTCCTGCTTGAGGGAATGGATGACGCCAAGATCGGGTACATCTTACAGCTGGACATACAAAAAGCAAATGACACTGTTGACACACAGATCCTCTTGCAAAGACTTATAGACGTGAAAGGTGGGTAAGCACTGTGGTAAATGGTGTTTACTCCAGCAAAGAATTGGTGAAGTCTGGCCTGCCTCAGAGGTCTGTTTTATCTCCCCTCCTGTTCTTCTTCTTCTTGGCGTCACTCATCAGCGTAGAAACACAAGGGAAACTAGTACTGTTCGCGGACGATGTGTAATTACTATATCGGGAACGAGTTTCACACGAACAGCAAGTGATGGATTATATGGCCTCAGACCTTGCTAAAATCGGGAAGCACTTGGAAACGATGTACATGAAAATCAACTCTTCGAAAACAGTGGCTAGCAGGTATTGCTCATCCCATCAAATGACTAAGGTTAATCCAGATCTGGAATTAGTTATTGGTGATAATAGGATAAAGGTAGAAGATGGTACAAGAAACCTTGGTCTTTTCCTCGATTAAAAGTTGAACTATTGAAAGCACTTTAACGTCATATCAAAGCAGTATTCCACCAGCCTCTACCATTTGCGGGCTATCGAACCACTTCTTTCTGAGGCACAAGCCACGATGCTCTTCAACAGCTTGGTGCTATCAAGGATAAGGCTATTCATCCCAGTGACAATGACTGCGCATAAAAATGACCTATAAATTATTCAACGAGTGCTAAATCATGGCATTCGAATAACCACCAGAGAGAAAAACACAAAAAAATCGAGCACCTCAAGGCAAAATACTACTGGAGTGAAATCAATCACCTTGCAAATATTAGGTTTCAGGAGCTGGTGAAGCAGATGAAGGACGCTAAGTCAAGCTCGTTCCTTGACAGCTTAATCACTGCAGCAAACCGTGGTCGTACTAGAAGAAAGAACTATACATGCAAAAATTGCAAAACTAGAATGGGGCAGAGATCGATAAGATACCGTGCAACTCAACTGCTCAATGTGCACAGCCAAAGTGATCGTTGAAGGTTTTGATGCGACATAAAGGCGATTAGTTCCCTATTGTCCGGTGATGACGAAATAAATAAATAAATAATAAAAAATAATTTTTTTATAGTTTCCACATATTAATTTGTAAGACTGTGTTGTCATTTCTGTTGCTCGTATAAGCCTTTGAGCATCTGAGGAGGATGAAAGCATCATCAGCAATAAAAAGCAAATAATCCTCGAACATCACTAGCAGAAGACATCGTCATTAGCAGCACAGAAACATTCGCTTAATCATCCCTCCATGGCACGATAATGATAGAACATCTCGCCGTTCGCGCACATGCGATCTGTTTCAGCTTGCTTCCCGGTCTGGAGTCATCTTCATCTGATGCCTCCTTCCTCTTGGGTAATCCTCAGCTTTTTCGTAGGTTGCATCGTAAGCGCACCATATCGGACCGTTTTGCTAGAAAAATATGCAGAAATATCATCGGTGTGTTTGGATCACACTCGTTCGCATCATCTAAAAGGAAATTTGGTCCTGCAAACCAATTTCTTCTAAGTGCAAAGGGTGACTTCACTTGAGAAGAAAAATGTTTTCGCTGGAGTTGGGAATCATTGGAGTTGGCTGAAAGGTGCTCCAGCATTACAACGTGCGACGGGTGCGCAAGTAAAGCGCACAGCCAATCTTGTTTTGGCTATCGCGCTTGTGCTCCAGATGCAGGTGGAGGATTCGTGGGGCGCAGTGGTCGTAAATGTACTAGACCACTCGGACCAGGCGCTCTCGCTTGACGTCGATAACATTCGCCGCGAATACCTTTGTAAGCACTATTTCAAAATGATATTTTACTGCTCTTCTCAATAGTGCACCAACCAATTCGCCGGAATAGATTTGGCTGCTATCCGTCGTCGCTTTAACTTGAGCAAAGGTGATATAGAGCAATTTAGCGTGACAGGTGTGTGAAAATGAGGAGCTCGATGAAGTTCAGAAAAAAGGTTCGAAGTTTGGTAGTAGCTGTCATATGGATTCGATTCGAAAAGTTCGCTCCAGTCGGCAACTCTTCTTGCAACTGCTAGACTAGCATAATTAGCGGCTGTCTTGTATCAGAAAGTCTGAGAATAACGTATGCACAACGAATATGTAGCACATCTGTCCCTCAAATGGAGTTGTTAACAAAAACCGCTCATTTCGTTCGAATATTAACAATCGCGTGCCCTGCAGTGGCCCGAGCAACTCGCCGCATGGCCAGCGGTCTGCCCGTTGAGAGAGCAACCGCGTGGGCGCCATCCAAATTCTACTGCGACCGAAATGCCCCTTGACAACAACCGAAAGGCCCTATTCGGCAAAGCTGGCCCAATCTACCAGGTGCTTATCATTAACGGGCGCTTTATTAGTTCAATTTCTTTGAGCCACACAGGAAACTGCTTAGTGAAAAGGGAGACTGAGCAAGATAAAGTGGCAAACAGATGCAGCATGATGTCAAGCAAACGACTGTGCACAGATCCAACAATGAGTAGTTCAAGATGCTATAGCACTGAGATGCATCATTAACGACGACTGAGGTCAGTTAACAACTGCGATGGGCAAAAAATATCGCATTATTTTTGCAGACTTCGTTATATAGTGCCACGAAGACTACTATCATTTATACTGTACCACTAAAACACTAGCAACTGGTCACGCCCTACCTGAACAGTGAACAGATGCGAACTTTTAGAATGTAACAAATTTCGATTTAATTAGGGACTATAATGAATCAGAAAACGTTTACATATTTCTTTTCCAGTGCTCGGACACTGCTATGACCGCCGAATAACTCACACGCGGCGAATTTAGCCTCTCACGCCCACAACCCGATGTGCAGGTCTCCAGTGTGCACGCGTCGTACACGCTGTAGAACTTTTCAGCGCCGATGGCATCGAGCAGTGGCGCCGCTTCGTCAAGCCATCAGCTGGACGCGTTGAACCTAACCGAGCGCTCAGGCTCAACGGCTTCGACCCAGTCATCACTGGCTAGGAGGAGATTCCGTCGGTAAGGTTGCACCAACATATTTGGACTTGCATTTGGTCTCCTACATAATAATACGCAGAGTCGTTGCTACGTGGCGTCTAAAAATCTCATATGATAAAGCAAGGGGATGGGGCTGAGTAGTTCTTTTAGGCTAGTTTCCATCGCTTCATGCGATAGGAAAGCTAGCTACACCTACTGCATCTAAGTGAGATTGTAGGTGCCCTCAGGAGTTGGAGGAAACGAAGCAGTTAAACATGGCTGATCGTAAGAGCTAAACTGCACGAAATGATATGAGCCACGACACTAAAGCTCATATACTAGCTGCAGCATGTCCAGCTGGTGGCTAGGAGCCCATCAAGATCTGTCAGTTCTATAAGTGCCTCTCCCGTGTCCGTCTCAACATCCTTCAGCAGGGGTTAGAGCCACCGCTACTTGTACCTTATCTCAAACTAATGCAACAAACTGTATGTTTTCTGAATAATTCATTCAGCGTGTGTAATTTGTTTTCTTGATATGCTTATATCTCCGGTTTCAAATATTCCAAAGAAATGTGCACTGACTTCAGGTATTAGGAAAGAGGAATGGGATACAGTAAGAGATTATGCACACCGTATTGCGATGCAAATCCTGAACAACAGAATTTAGAAGCGGATATTGTGGAAAAGATCTGGAAGTTAACAATTCCTAACCAGGACTTTGATAAGTATGGAACCGGTCGCCCTTGAAACACTGATCGCAAATCTATCCATGCTCAACCATCTGAAATCACCATTTGAAAGATGCAGTGCAGAGAAAATATTATTGCAATTGTGGCCTTTTCTAGATGCATATTTCTAACCTTCCTCATTCAGTTCGCTTCGCTATTTCGAATGCTGTCGATCCTGACCTCAGTCCCATTTTCTCCATTCGTCTTTCGCCACTTCACTCATCGGTCATGGTGGTCATAGTGAAAAGTTTCGATCTTTATGCGCTGCGTCACACAAAATCGTACATCTGTTTATGTGTCATCTGTTGAACATTTTCATCTGGGAACGAACGACGCTAGGTCACAGGACCTTATGGGTGTAATATGGTTCGTAGGATGCCTTCGGACGACTTGTCCACCGCTATCCTTTTCAATGCAGAGAGAAGTTAGTATGCATATTCCATTTTTTTATTAATGACTAATGGACATCTGGGAACCAACGACGCTAGGTCACAGGACCTGATGAGTGTAATATGGTTCATAGGATGCCTTCGGACGACTTGTCCACCGCTATCCTTTTCAATGCAGAGAGAAGTTAGTATGCATATTCCATTTTTTTATTAATGACTAATGGACATCTGGGAACCAACGACGCTAGGTCACAGGACCTGATGAGTGTAATATGGTTCATAGGATGCCTTCGGACGACTTGTCCACCGCTATCCTTTTCAATGCAGAGAGAAGTTAGTATGCATATTCCATTTTTTTATTAATGACTAATGGAAACAGCGGAACGCAGGAGCGCGCGTTCTGCTAAATTCGCTGATTGATTCTGCGCTTATTTTCAAATCCGAAGAACTGTAAGCACAATATTACATGCGTAAGCAAACTTTTGCTCTGTCATCCATTGAAAACTGAACTTTCGTACTCTAATTCCCACAGATACATCTGTTTTACGGATCCTCTTAGGTGACGCATCGAGGGTTAATGCAGGTTTATGAAGAATGAGGAACGAGACTAAACGATGATGCGATTCTGAATTTTTTGAGGCGACGTTCTTCGCAAATACGTAACGGAGGGAATGGGTGACTGTTGCTTGCATGATCAACATTCGATTATTTGTTGCATTGCGCATTCAGCCGTGGAAATGCTACCAGATTTCAATGAGAGGCACCACATAGTTCAATGCATCTGCAGAATGTGAGCATGAGCACGCTAAATCTTTGCTGCTGTGCTACTCGTTCCTCAGACACTATTATTTGCATATTTTAGGCATGACTGATTCAGTGTCAGTCTGTAACAATACTACACACATAAGCTTCGCACTGATTACACGTTCATATTGATGCGGGTTGCACATCCCACACCATCGTTCTTTTTTCCGTCAAAAAATAAGAAAAGCGATGGAGTTACGCTGCTGGATCGGAGTCTCGTGAGCGCGAAAGGTTTGAATTGTTCCTTCAAGGTGTTGCTCCAGCTCATATCTTTTCACGTCGACTGTACCAGAATTTTACGCTCCCATGAATGGAAGCGCACGTATTAATGCATCCATTTGTTTGCTTAGTACCTTCAGCTCACAAACCATCGGTAGTAGCCATCAAATTTGACATTTATGATCCATACTGCAAGGCGATATCCTCTTCGTACTTCTTCCATACTGCTTTCTATATCTTTCATATCTATAGTACTATTTCTAAATTCGCACGTCATAATGCACACTTTCTCTACAACTACCAATCCACCAATCCACTATCTCGCAAAGGCTGATTCGTGAATTTGTGAATCAGCCTTTGCGAGATATAAAGTATGGTCAAGCAAGCAACATTTTACGACGATGGTTCATGCAAATTATTGGCTTCTTGTGAGTGCGCATTGTTCGAGGCTTAGCTCAGTTTTGGGATATTAGGGCATTGGCAGACTGGACTGCATAGCACATATAATGCTGGCCACACTGGCACGCTTTTCTGTTCATTTTGACATGCTACCTTAGTATACCTCATACAAATGTGTTCATGCAAATAATTTATGAAAGAAGCACTTGGATTGGTGTCGCTAGTATCGTCGGTTCGTGTGTACATCAAAAACGCTTGGGAGACGATTTCTCGCCCTTTCGAAATATGGTCGGCGAACACATTTCCCATGCTGTCTGCGAGAGGACTGTTACGGGCTTATCACCTCTCAACTTTTTTTTTAAGGAAACTGCAAAACAAATTTGTGCTCATACGTTTAGATAACGATGACTCGATTTGTCTTAGCTAATATGGCTTTCTTCAACTTCCGATTGAATTTTCTGTTGTTTGAAAAGCCAATAAAGTTTTCTTCGCAGCCAATAATGCCTTTTCGTATAGGCAGGCTTCTTAAGCTTTCGGAAAAACCCTAAATACATGGATCAAATGCGAACAACACATAAAATAATTGCAACAACCATTGAGTAATGATGAGGTCGAGAATAAATTCCATTATTCCACAGAAACCATGATGGAGTGTGCCAATGGATAGTTTGCATGGGGATATTTGGCTGACAAATCACAGGAGACAAGGTGTATTAGTTGACGGGGCTTGGTAGGAGCAAAGATAATGGAACAATACTTTGAAAGGCAAGAAAGGTTTACTAGTATAAAAATTGGAGAGACGGTTGGATATGAAATTAGGAAAGGATCTAAAAAAGAGCTCATATTCAGTGTTATCCTCGTGAGCTGGATGGCGCGCTGTTGGAGAGTGTTGATGTGCACCCAGGAATCCAAATGTTGTGAACTGCTCAATAAATGGACGAGAGATTATTCCAG
Source organism: Toxascaris leonina (assembly GCA_022844705.1). Taxonomy (NCBI): domain Eukaryota; kingdom Metazoa; phylum Nematoda; class Chromadorea; order Rhabditida; family Ascarididae; genus Toxascaris; species Toxascaris leonina. The sequence goes on along the minus strand of JAARMF010000001.1, from coordinate 414,951 downwards.
GCAACGTCCGCTTATTTGTGATCCCTCTGCTTTCGTTATTTCATGAGAATAGATTAAGATCAAGTATTCACCAAGACAATCATAGAAAAATTCATTTGCTTCGTGAGGGAGATAGCAAAGCTTCGTAAACAGAAATGAAGGAGATATTGTAGTGATTTGAAAAGCTGAACAAGCCATATCACTTTGAATACGAAGTGATTAGACAATGAGGCCACTCAAGGGATACTGCAACTGATATAGTTCCACCACTATCACGATTTCAATATGTGGAATTGAAAGTTGCTTGAGCTTGACATCTTTTCAGCAATGCAATAAAATGGGCACGTTTCTGTGACTAGCAAAAAATGCAGCATCATTCAACCTCTTGCTCGTGAGCAGGCATTCGTCGGCGCACAAGATAGGCGGAGTGCTTGAGGATCAGACGTGCGTTTCGACGATATGTAAATCAACCAGCTGCTGTACAATATGATTTGCTGTTTGAGGACTAGGCCACACAGTCCGCTGTCATGCAGCTGTATGTCCAGAGGACCGTTGGTGTTACTTCAGAGGAATATTAAAAACAGCATCATTTGAGGTGACGTCATAGTTGGTAGGCACCACACTTTCTGGAATNTAGGCGCGGCACTTTCTGGAACATCATCAGTTATTTCAAATTCGACGCTTCTCGAGTCGAGTATAATTTACTGAGGGTGGTGAGCCAGTGCATGAAGATGGTCTTTATGTTGGCAAGGCCTTAGATCACATGTCGGCAAATTGCTTTCATCGAATAGCTTATTGAAACGCACATAATCAATCAGTTTGTTTCAAAGTTGCTATGACGAAAAACCTCTTCAGTGGCTCATGAAGAGTTCCCTCGAGGGACAGTTGCCGGCACACCAATTGCAACGCTTCTTGTAGTAGACGAATATCACTAGCTAGAGATGGCTCTGCCTCCACTGCAATATCCACTTTGATTGTTTCATATAAAGACAGGAAACATTGAACTGATAAGCGCAATCAGTTTATCCGCTCCGGCTGACATCTGTTTGCTCCGTTGCATTTTGCAGTGCCCAGCAGTTGAGCAATACCTTCGGCAACGATTGAGTCCAACGTCTACGTGCTGGGTTTCAAGTGAAGATGGCACGGAGTGTTGCGACCTACAGTGATGAACGAGCTTCCGGCAGAAAAAGAACTGATCCGAACTAGAGACATCGGCGAAAACAATGATGATCCTTCTGTACGGATGGCTCGGTCAAGGAAAGAAAAGTTTTTTTGGCGGTGTCTCACTTATAAAATGCCTGCAATAACGAATATATCACTTCACTGGCCTCCAAGTATATCACTTCACTGTGTTGTTGGAGCAAGTGTGGAAGCATATTGAAGAGCCCAATTCAAAAAAAAAAACTCCCTGTCTTCCATTTGAATAAAATTTTTGTCCCTATAATTCGGAATATACGACGACAAGACGTGCATCACTGCGTGGGAAGCAAACATAACGACCAAGCTTTAAAAATTTTACGATCAAGCCCTATCAAATGACAACGTTTGTTCCGTCAAGTTGATCTGTGCCTCGTGGTCCCGAAACCAGCTACTTGTATGAGAAACTGCAGCCTTTTACGATAAGAGTATGGAAATACGCTTATGAACTTGCAACAGTTTCTTCTTTCTAAATATCTTTTATTCAATCCTCCCCAGTTGCAGCTCTTGGCTGCCAAAAAGCATTTTCTCTGGCGTGACCGCTTTCTTCTTGAGGGCTCTGCAACTTTTGATAAGTGTGCTAAGGACTTTGAGAAAGATTGCTCAAAGTTTGTTAAAAGATCGAGAAAAGCTCCTCATATGCTTTAAGTATATGAATGGGAAAATCAGCACTCGAAGAGATATTTGTGTTTTAAAAACTGAAAATAATTTGTTCATAAACACTGACTGAGAAAAATGTGAAATGTTTGCAAATTACTTTTCTGAAGTATTCACCACTGATGATAACGAGACACCTGTCTTTCCTGTAAGATGCGTTAAAAAATTGTATTAGGTTTGTCTTGGCTGTGGTGTGGTCATCGCAGCTATTAGAAAGCTCAGCGATAAGATCTCCTTGACCCCAGACTCGGTACCTCCATACTTTATAAAGCGAGCCTCTGGAGGTTTATGTTACCCACTTTTTGATATATTCAAGCACACTTTGTTCAGTGGTTCCCTACCATCGAAATGGAAGACGGTTATTGTGACGCATTCATTAAAAAATGGTTCAGCTAACAGCATGCAAACTTATCGCCCCATCAGCCTAACTTCATCAATATGNGTCCCATTTCGATTCAAAAGCAATCGATTAGTTCTGCTTAGTATGGATTTCTGCCTCGAAAGTCCACGCTGTCGCTGCTGACATCTTGCTTTCATGACTGGCACTCCGCGGTAAACAAAAACCAGCAAGTTGAGGTGGTCTACAGTGATTATGCTAAAGCCTCTGATACCGTCTGCCACCAAAAACTGTTAATTAACTTAAAGGTTATGAGATATGTGGTGCACTTCTGGAATGGCTGAGATCTTTTTTTATCTCAACGAAAGTTTGTGGTAAAAATTGGTGGATGCTATTCAGAGCCTCACTTTATTACCAGCGGAGTTCCACAGGGGAGCATACTTGACCTTTACTCTTTCTTATTTATGTAAATGATTTATCTGATGGTTTGTCGAATGCATGCAGACTGTTTGCGGACGACCTTAAGATTTATCGCTCACTTAGCAACCCTGCTGCGAACTATTAGGAGCTTCAAAAAGACCTTATATATCTAAAACGTTGGTCGCAAACTTGGTAATTGCGCATATCGGAAGAAAAAAGCATTCTTCTTCATTTGGACTTTCATCATGATTGCCCTCTACGTCTAAATGGGAGTGAGCTTTGCGCAAGAAGTTATCAAGGACTTAGGTCTGCATGTCACTTCAAACTTCAAATGGACTTTTCACTGTAGGGAAGTAGCAAGAAAAGCATCACGAGTGGCTAATTGTATACTATGTTCGCTAAACACTCGTGCATTGAACACTACAGACTTGCTTTTATTGTCTGTTGCCACCCTCTTCTCGAATACTGCACTCAGATATGGTCACCATGCACTGACAAAGACGCTGAAATGATTGAAAGCGTGCAGAGGCGATACACAAGATCTGCTTTTCGCAAGGCCTTTCCTGATTCTGTTATTCCTTCATATTCCGAAAGATTACAGATTCTCGGCCTGAAAAGTCTAAAGTACTGACGACTTGGACTTGATCTCCACTTGTGCTTTAAGATAGTTAATGGCTGCTACGATGTCCCATTCGATAGCATCTTTTTATACACCTCATTCAACATACGCTCCCGATTTCATCGTTTTCAGCTACAATGCAGATTTTCGACCAAAATGGGTACATTAAGTTCGTTTTCTTTTCGAGTCACCCGGGCATGGAATCAACTACCATCTGAGATTGTGGAGGCTAGTAATCTCACTGCTTTCGAAGCGAAATTAGCCCAGTTTGACTTATCTTCCTTGAAGGGAGCAGACGGCCAGCTTGTTGCGCTTCTCCGTTGGTGCACTCACATATTTACTCCCAAGCCAAGAATGAAGGAGGCAGAAGTTTGCGTTTCTTCGCCTATTAGGAACGTAAAGCTTCGTGGGACCAATAGCGATTCATCACAGACTTGGATGGGAGTCTGTCAATTTGCGCATCGGGAGTGTTCCCTCCAATACTCATATTTGAGGGTAGACAGCTTCAGGGGGTAGAAGTAACGTTTAGGGGCAATTACAACAACGAGGTATACGAAACGAATCAGATGACTGAGGCGACGGCTGTGATATTCGAGGGAACAGCGGGGTTGATCAGAGACGGGAGCCAAGGGCCGTCGAGAGTCAGGGCGGAAGAACTTATCCGCCAAAGGGAGCTGAAGGGAAGGATTAAGGGGACAGCCGCGGGTACGTCCGTAGGGAACATCGTGGAGACTGATGTCAGGGAGAGCTGCGTGGTGCGATCCGTTGGGTATACCATGGAGAGCGACGTCGGGGAGAGCCGGCGGCTTACATCCGTTGAGAATACCATGGAGAGCGACGTCGGTGAAAGCCGCTGGGTTGTTAATGACTGTCCGGATCAGTCCTCTCGCCACCACTTTATGCTCGTTATTATCAGATCATCCATAGTTCGGTAATAATGGACGTCGGAAAGAAGGTCGCCTGGGATCCCTTGATGTTTTTTCTCCTGTCTCTTGAGGCGCTCTTGTATTGTAGTCGTGAGAAGTTGTGACTTCCGCTTCGTCACGGGAGTTTTTTTCCGCGTTGGAATCAGTTGCGGCTTAGGAGCCGCGCGCTCCGCTTGCCGCCTGCGCATCTTTTCTCTTTTTCTCTCCCTCTCTCCCTCTCTGGAAGCGACGTTGCCGTAGGGCTACCTTCGACATACTGAGAGGCACTTTTCACGCATTGCAATTACGAAATAAGCTGATTGGGCATATTAGGCAAGTATATTCAAAGAAAATTTTTCGGTGTTTTTGTGCAAAAATATTTCCGAATTGCATGAAGTGATCGAGAGATCGTCATGCATGAGCATTTTAATGAATGCTGAACTTGCAGATGGATTTTTATTCCTAAAAGATAGCGAGCAAAGCACTTTCTTGCGCTCTGATTTCTGCTTCGGATAAATTTTGCTCTGAATTTTGCTATAAAATGTTCGTCCTGCTGATGGAGTTTGAGCGGAACCGTGATCGGATATGACTCAGACCGGAATTGGTTAGTTGAGTGATTCCTGTATAACTGCGACTGTTTTATTTTGGAGGCGTTGTCTCCATTAGGGATGCAGGAGTTGTGATGACTGGCGAAGAAAAAAATGAAATTCAATTCGCATTTGTGTGGGTTCGGTGTGGTTTAGCTATTGGTCAAGTTCTATGCAGTGTTCAAAAAACAGGGGGTCGTAATATTCCATCGATGAAGCTACTTTGCAGCCTTTGTCCACAAACTTGCCTTCACAGTCACTACGTCATAACGACTGAATTTCCCTTGCTACCACTTATCTGCCTTCTACCGTCCCCGCCACACGAACCGATCGTGTGCATATGATGAGATAGAGACATGCCCATGCACAAAAACTAACCTGCAAACACAAACATAAGCGCACTAATATATGCAGGCACATACAGACATACGCTGACATAAATCCGCTCAGACAAGTATGTAGAAATGTACGTCTAGAAAAATACACAACGATGCAGGTAGAGGCGCAGACTCGTTGTTCGTCTCAGCACCTCAAATGGAAATCTTTGGCGAAAATTTCAACCGGAGGCTACAAAAGTAGTCGTGGTGCTGATGTGACCACCCATGCGGAGACGTGGCAGGATCACACTCCACGGAAAGGTGTGACATGATTCATGGTAGAGGACGTCGCCAGATTAGGTCGAGTTTGGCGTGAAGTGATTGCTCAGACCGCGGCCATTACAGGGGCCCATCGTCTGGCATAAGCGATGGCAGGAACTGAGCAGCAAATTGGTCAGTTCCTGCCATCGTATTAGTCATCTAATGTTTTTAACATGTGATGAACTTGTTCGAGGCAGACATGCGGCCTTCGGTCGCATGTCTGAACAACTTCACGATCAGCTTCCATGGATCAAATGCACGCAGCAAGTTTGCTGATCTCAGTGGTGCAGTCGATAAAATATCTTATACTTAGCATGAGATGTCCGTTGCGTTCAATTTTGCTGAGGATGCTAGAAGTGCTGTGACGGCTCGCTGATTTCAGTTTGCTGCCAGGTGGTTAGACTTATTCAGGAGCCTCTCGAATTCGCGAGCGATTTCTAGTTGAGGTGGGGAATTGTTTTGTCCAGCCTCAGCGATTGTTTTGTTAGCCCAGGCTGAGGCAGTACAGTTCATTGTCAAAACTCAATCATCTGACCCATTCTTTCGAGTCCTGAAGCAGATAATCACGGTTAGGTGCCGAGACGAAAAAAGTGTGCATGATGATTAAGCTTCTCGCGATTGGTCGCGCGAAATGCCAGCAGGTGAACAAGATGATTCAGAAATTCCGCTATTCGGGGAATCCATTTTTTTAGCTTNAGCAGGTGAACAAGATGATTCAGAAAACCCGGTATTCGGGGAATCCATTTTTGTAACTTCCCTGATGGTAACATTACCACCTTTCTTGCTAATTTTTTCCAGCCATTTTTGAACTTCCCTCAATGATTGCGACTATTCACTGGATGCGCCGTTTTCGAAGGGCATTTGTCCACCGAGTAAAGTGCGTATATCTGAAAGCGCATCATTCCGCACGACTGAACGATGCCGTTATCAACAACAGAATCAACATTTAATGCGACATTTAAAACTAGGTTATCAATGAGCGTACTCATATCGAAAAATGGAATTGTTGTACCAGAAGTTGAGCTGGCCGATTTGAATGCCCATTTTATATTAACATAATAAATCGCAACACCCTTTTCCGTCGACGTGCCCTTCATTCTTAGGTGCCATTTGCTGTTCGTTTTGTTTGGAAGTGCAAATAAATCTATAAACTGTTCAATGAGTTGCGATATTCCTGTCACCGTTTGTAGAATGTATGTGATTTTCTAAAAAAATATTACCTTTTAAGAAGCGGTGAATGCGAAAAGTGTATATCTTAGTGAAGACTCATCACCCTCTCTGACATAAGTGTCTTTCTCTACTGCGTCGAGTGTCTGCAGATTGAATACGCCTATAACGCGACCTGTGAACAACTCATCAAGTGGTCTCTAATTTATCGGTCCAAATAATTTCTCGATGTCATAGCGTTTCCTTGTCACAGTTGTGTGATCAATGATTTGTATAGAGCGGAGAGAAGTAACGATGAGCCATGATTCAAAAGAATGAGAGTGGATGATGCTATCGTTACAACTATCACTTCGAAATATTGCTTTCACTTTCGAGAATGAACGCAGCGAAAACATGAAACTCCTCTTTCTTTCCAGTACGGCTACCAGTAGACGATGGATAAGCTTACGGGTTCTTTTATATGTCTTCAAGTCCATCCACATGTTTTCCTCATGTATATGTCTCTGCTGCAATGACTGTTTGAGGCAAGCAGTAACCTAGTGACCTATCTGCTGTATTGTCTTAAGGTAAGGAATAGACTGCTCATATGTCTGGTACGTTGACTGCTTGAGTTAGACAGTAATCTAGTAATGTTTCCGCTGCACCAGCCGTTTGAGGTGATCACTAAGTGAGTAAAACTCCATTTCATTTATTTTGTTCATTCCATCAACACAGAACAATAGATAACATTTTGCCTTTATGATTCTGCCATTAAACATGTGATATAACGGCAAAATCACTAGACGATCATTTAGAGTGCTTGCGCATCATCCTTTAAGAGAATCAGCTTCCCACAGCTGCTAAAAGCGGCCCATCATGTTCATCCTTAGCTGCAAGGATGACTCCATGCAATCTTGCCCAAAGTGCTTGTCGCGATGTGTTCAAGCACTGCGTGAACCTGAAAGTGAACGATTCTTCCAACAAGCTTCAATACAATCGATTATGATGTTATGGAGCTGACGTTGACTGCATATATCGCTCGATGTAAGCTTAAACTAGTGATAAGTTCACTGCATCGATTGTTTGAGGGAGCAGTAACCTAGTAATATGTTTGCTGCATTGATTCTCTAGGATGGGCAGTAACCAGGTAATTGATGGATGTTGAATGCCATGTGCATATTGCGGACGAATCGGAATCGGATTTGCAATGCGCCTAATGAGCGAGCTCGTTGTTTTCGAACAAATCGGCATTGTTCGTGTGCTACCGATCGAACGATCTGATTCGGTGTAATGAGCATAACATATTAAAAAAGATTCATGTTGAATGATGAACAATACGCTTCGATGCTTTTCAATGCGAGTATTCTGGCTATAATTCATTCTGCGCCACGTCATCTCCTCCACGTACCAGCCGAATACATCGTACCATCGAGGTGGAGTAGTATTGTGGTGAGACGCCGATGCGTATTGTTAGCTTTATTACAGTGAAACAGTTTTTTCATTCAGTCTTTCCTCTACGAATGAGAGTGAGGCGAAAATAGCGGGCTACGTGGAGTTCCGTGAAATTCCCCTGTAAGATGATTAGAGCATTTACATGCAGCGATTGGGCAGAGACAAGTTTACGCCTCTTCTCCTTCTGTGCTTTGAGAACATCTATAGCAGAACGTTCTTCAAGAAGGAATAGTCATATAGGCCTATGTGGTGCCGGAAGCTATCCTTTGCCGGAACTGCTACAAGTGGGAGAATGACGCCACCGCCTTACTCTTCTTTTCGGCCTTTTTAGAGCCGGAAACTTGAATGTTGCCCAATTTCAATTTATTTTTTCTCATTTATGCAACATTAATCAACCATCTGCGCTGTCTGCAACATATTTCGAGCATTTCATTTAATCATTCAATTCCGATGCACAGTTTCACAGCCCATCACGAGAAAGTGGTTCCTCGTTAGTTATCATCATACATTCAAAAGCACTCTTCGGAACGCTGTTGACTTCAGTTTCCTCAACATGAATCAAGCAGGAATCATCGAACGCAACGAATATGCCTCATTCGTCATATTTTCTTAGACTGTTGCGAAGTATTACAAAAAGAACAAACTTGCATTATCTGCATTCAGCAATTAAATGCTAAATTAAATAGGTCGTCTATTAGTATTCCATGAAAACGCTTAAAACGGAGCAATGAGGTTCACTCTTTGTATTACGTAGAACGTGCGTAGCCATTAGAACAAGCAGAATTCGCTCAAGCGAAAACATGCATATGTAAATAAGAATCTTGAATCTGTTCCTTTATTTCGTTCTGCAGCGTGATGTCTGAGTCCTCTGATGCGATGAACTTATTTTACCAGTCTTATTTTTCGCCCACTGCTTCAAGGTTCTTTAAGACACTCTTCTTAGGAAACCAGGTAAGGTTTTGCTTACTTGTCGGAAGAAAATGCAAATGCGACTGCAAGCAAATGAAGTCCAAAATGGAGCAGGAAGTAGTATGAGTTATGAGAGACATGGCCGATTCGTTTACTACAATTTCGGCATTAAGATAGCGCGGAATGGCATGTACGGCGTAACGAATTTCTCCGTCTTGTGGAAATCACTCCACTTTCGATTGCAGCTTTTCCCTTTTTAGAACTCTAAAATGAAGGAGGAGGACGCAAGGAAAAGGTATTCTTGGCGTAGAGGTGGCGGCTTTGGTGCGAAGTTTGTGAAATGGAACCGAGGAAAATGAGTTTTCAAGTATTTCAAATGTCAGAAAATGACGTCATCTGTGATTCTTTAAAGATCTCGGCTAACGGGGTTTATGAAGCGTCGACTGACAAATTGCGGATATGGGGTCATAAGATAAGATGTGAGTGAGGCCGTATGGGGGATGAGAGTATAGGATATTTATTTCACTTATTTATTGATTTATCTTAACTTCCCGAATAGAGGATCATAGATAAGNACTTATTTATTTATTTATTTTCACTTCCCGAATTCAGGATCATAGATATGCATGTGAGCGTGAACAATAAATTGAAGCAAAACGTTCGCGAAGCTGGATTTTGAGGGAACAGGCATTTAATATCTAAGTGCATATATTCCACTCAACGGCAGACATATATGTGCTTTTTTGGCTCGACTGACAGAACTGTAGACTTCATGCTCAAGTAACCGTAATAAAATATGTAGAGTAACGTGTTCATATTTCAAAAGGCTGGCTGCTCGTGCGAGTCACTGATGAAAAGATTCATTTTGAAGCGCCTTTCTGAAATGGGTATCATGGCGAAATCACACTTGCGCATTTGTATGTGCGTGCGTCTATCTGTCCGGTGACGTGAGTCTGGAGATACATGCATAAGTATACCTCCGGACTGTGTCGGGTAGAGGCTTGATTGCTGAATTTGACGTTCATAATCACCAGCGTAACATTTTACACCACTTTTCAGCTCGTTTCATGAATGTCTGAAAGATCTATATGTAGTTGAATGCATCCGAAAATTTCCATGCGTACGATGGATTCAGTCGCTTTCCGCAAATAGTCGAGTTGGGTAGCATATCCTTTGTAAAGGAATCGTAGGAACGGTCGAGACACGAAGGAATTGCTTTACATTTTTGATTATTTTACAAATCCACAAAACATTCGACTGGCTGAACGGCATGCAAAAGAAGACGCTGTATCGGCTTTGTTGGCACATTGCGAAACCGTTTTTTCGATTCAGCTGGTTGTACAATGCGATCCGATCAGTTTAAAAAAATTCGTGCACTCTTTAGGATAGCATGGGTGTTTTTACTGCTTAATTCATGGGCCTCTCTCGAGTGTTTCGCCAGTTGAAACGTTCGGGCAGATGATCAGATACATACAAATGCGCAAATGGACCTTTATGAATTCATTCTTCCTGAAAAAGAGCACACAGTTATATCAATCGGAAGATCTGAAATCTGCCAGTGGAATCGCACCATCACTTTTCGCAGATCACTGCTTCCAAATTTTGGAAATTCCGCCTCCGTCTAGTTCTGAAGGTCAAACCTCTTCCCCTCGTCCCTTTAGGAAGTTTAGAACGTTAGCGGATATGATTGCAGTGAAACAAAAATTCATGTCATTGACTTCCTAGCTAAGAAATGCAGCATCACTGCCAGTCGTTAGTCGCGCACTGGTTTTCCGCTTCATGCTTTCGAGGTGGTCACTGGCTCTTCGCCTCATGCGTTTCAAAATTAGACTTGTCTAATTGTTGGCTGTGAAAGTTGGAGAAATTTTTAATCAGATTTTACTGTAGTTTCTCATCGTTCCCATACCTCGTATATTTTATTCTCTCTGTTCCTCTCATATAGCCTATTGATGTTCTAGCGTCGATGTGGTGCCTTTCGTTTGTTCGATCGCATCTCTACGTTCAGATGCCTTTCGAGCTGCACTCTTACCACTTTCCACAAACTTCTAAACGCATCAAATGAAAACAAGCTGTTGACGAGTATTTTCAGTAATAGCCATCATATCATGTGCATCTTTTGCTTTTTTCAAATAGGGTAAGTAGCTCATTACAACGCTGCGTAAGGTCGAACTGGTGACCGTTGCAGCTGAGGTGCCACTGAAAGCACTGAAAGCAGGCGATAATCTCCTGCGAATTAATATTCTCGAAATATTCTCGCTGTATGAGCTAGCCATTAAACTATGACGATGTGGGTGGGAACCATCGTGTTTAATGGCGTGCCACTGAAGTCAACATCAACATATTCCCTTTCGTTAACAGTTTTGATAGAATAAGCGCTGCGTTTTTCCACAAACAATTATCCGTGTAAGTTCCACTAAATGTGTGACTCTGTCGTCAAAGCGGGAGGGACCTGAATGCTGATGCCCGACAAAGGCTGCTGCAGGCAAACTTGCACTAAATGGAAAGGCCACGAAGCGGGGGATATGTAAACTACCACTTCATGATCACAGTCCCTTCAGAAAATTCGGCGATGCAAAAATACTGTCAGTGTTCTTCAGTAAATATGCAGTCTGTGAAGAGGATGGGCAATTCATGGGGCGCTCCCCGTATACCATTTGCGATCGTTGGGCAAAGAGTACCCACCATGCAGGCAACAAACGAGATGAATCAATTGGTCAAAATGTTCAAATGAAGGTGCCTTCACCAGTCAAGAACAAATGCACACGATAGGTGCAACGAAAAAATTAAACATCAAATTGAGTAGGATAAGTATGAAAGTAGCAACAAGAAACTGGGAGTATAATTAAAATGCAGTGAAAATATGTTTTGTGAGGAAATGAACCTTCACGAAAGACGACGAATGAAGCTGAGGGGAAGATGAACAACGGTAAGAAACAAAGAATCAATGTGCACCCATACTATCGTAATTGCTTTTCATTGACATTTGCTTTTTCGCTGCGCTTTGTAAGTTTTTTCATTTACATCTCATGTTCACGTTTCTAGGTTTGTCCCAGGATCATCCAACTTAAAAGCAGAGACTCTTCGGTTAATCCTGCAAGATGAAATCAATGCTTGGATGTGAATAATTGATCGTTTGCATTAATTAAACTGTCACCTACTTCATCAGCTTCTCGCATACGGATAGGATATTCTCATATCTTGGATCTTACTGTGGGGGAGGCAATGAATGAAATTCATGAACGCTGCAAGAGGTAAAATCACGAACTCGAGTGAAAAGTTTCAGCACCCTTGAACATCAGATGGAGTCAGTTGGTTTCGTTCTTATTTTACTGGTTGAATGTTCTCAATCACGCCAACCGTGAATTCGATTGAATGCGACTGGTGAGGAAAGCATGCAAACAAAAAGAAGCTAGGAGACTCCACAACATCGGAATGGATACCACTGAGTTGAAATTGCCTCTCAATTGCAAAATTTTCTCTTCGGAGCGGGGACTGGAAATAATTCTTCTCAACTTATAACTCTCCAGTCAAGACCTCTTGCACGTCAAGCTACAACATTAAACAAATGCTACCCTGATCAGAACAGATCCATATTATGTTATTTTGGAAATTTGTATCTGCAAACTTAGTTCTTGTACTCAGACGTGCGAATCTAATTCGCTCTTCAGAAATTTCAAACTTTTGAGCACATTATTGCAGCACTCAAACGTAATGAAGACGATGTCTGCGCGGATAATTGGCTCAATGCTATGGTTCGCAGTGCTACTTTTGTTAGCAGCTCAACCAGCTGAGACACTTCCAGCAGTGGATTTCGAGGATGCCCGGTGAGTCAGCGAATATGCCCATCCATGCTTGTGAGGAATAACACTGATCCAAGAATATGCTGAAGATTCAGCTCACTGCAGGCGATATTTTGAAGTTAAGCTATGTGAATGAATTGCAAGCGATGAAAGTATAGGAACGTACCAACCAGAACAATCGTATGCAAAGGTCTTTTGCACTCCCTCCTGTTGGGAGCGTCAACGATTGCGAGGTTGCGTTCAGTATATTCTCATATTATAAAAAACACTTTGTGGACGCCCCGCAGTTCTGTCTACCGGTCCGCCTGCATGCACAAAATATAAGATCCGCTCTCTGCTTCATATGATACATTTGGAGCTTACTTTGATCGCAGTTCTGAAAGCCATTCCCTCGTCGCATGATCTCCATATGATCCCGACGTTCATTGAACAGGTATAGTTCGTGGGTTTATAACTTGTAACGTTCCAAACCCATGCACACAACTTTTGCAAATATTCAGTGCAGTAGTGAATATGTGCGCGCAAACTGTCGACAGCTCAGTGATAATAATTTTTAGTACAGTCAATGCTATCGGCTAGAGTACACAGCCGATGAAGCTGTTGAAGCCCACAAATCATCCTTCTTCGAGCACTTTTCCATGTGCTTCATACCCTTTCAGTGTCAGCCTTATCTGCTTCCACATATCAAGCGGATCACAGATGCTTGCTATGGATATTGCATGTAGTTTACTTAACAGGTGTCAAACATTACTTTGATGAACTCTAATTTGATACATAACAATCAGAAAATAACAATGCCATTCATTACAACCAACATTTTCCTCAACAGTTTCTCTTCTTGAAGACAGTCAAGGAAAACTGGAAGAAAGAAACAGCTTTTATGCTTATACTTTACTTCACTGAGTTCGAAGAGAAATGTATGCAGTTTGCCCACAAGCAAGCACTCATTGTTCACGTAATATAGAACTCTTTCTTCTGCATTGTCATGGAAATTCTTTGACAACATTGTTTTGAGGCAAGCTTAGAGGCTAGCTGCTGCGCCTTGCGAGTGTGAATTCGCATACAAACTCCACAAAAAAGTGAACATCTGCACCCACTCCTTCGGCGTAAACTGTATAAGAAGTTTCAGGAGGGGCTATGACAAACAATTAATCGATTTACTACCGTGTAAATGTGCGTGAGCATGGCTACTTATCTTTCTGATTGTCTCAGCCTATAGAGGGAGTGATTCACGCCAGCGAAATCTGACAGTCATGTACATTAAACATATGCTAATCAATTCTGGTCTGAAGCTCATAGATGCGACCCTTGAACGGAATATTTTTCCTGAAACTCGTGGAAGAAGATGATTTCTAATGAAGTTATTAATAATGGCATTATCGCGTCTCTGCGTTTTGCACACCCCTTCGACCAGTTTCAGAATTCAGCAACAAAAAAGTCGGACCACCGGCATTACCCTTTTGCTACTCCACCGTTCTCTGCAAATTTCTTTGCCAAAGATAGCTTTAGAAATTTCCTCACAAGTTGATTTGGCCATGAACGAGGTTTAAAATGTATATCACATCAGGAGGAATAAATTCCACAACACCAACTCTGGTGGTTCACTAGAGAGATCATCTGCTGCACGGATTGGCGTACAAACGTGTGCGTATGCATGGAGAAGACGTTGCCACAGTGTACTCTCCAAAGCAAACGAGCAAAAAAGCATCAAAAAGATTCTAAGAGTGATCACACGGTGAATGCCCAGCCGTTCAAGCTTTACAGGACTCCGCGATCGAAGCCTTGCTTTCATGTGAGCTTGCATGACTTGAAGCAATACGGCTCACTCTTATATTAGATTTCAGCTTAATTTATGCGGAAACTAACGAGTAACTGTGCAGCTGCTGGGACACCGTGCAACTAAAGTCTTATATGTTTTTATCAAGAATGATGCGTTTGCGTTCCACTTGAGCAGTATAAATACCTTTCAAGTATATCGAATGGATGGCAATTTCTAGTCGGTGATAGGTGACCACTGAGGCGATTCGATAATTTTGTTGTGGCAGGTATGACGCGTTCGCTTACGGTAGTTATGACGAAGTCGCACCAACACTGTAAACAATTACGTTCAAGAATAAAAGGCAAATTTAATCACTGAATGCAATATAATCATCGCAAATGCAATAATGCGCCATGTTCGTGCGGAAAATATCTGAAGCAGAAGAAGGCAGTCATGCAAAAGAACTCATTGCTAGTGAGCTAATAATGCATAGCTAATGTTTAAAGAATTGCACCTTCGATCTCTGTCCCGCAAATATTTTTAATTTCAAAGGCCCTTGGAGGGTTGAGCTGAAAAATGTTCAAACTATGTGGCTGCATTTGTTGCAGCAGGCTACTGCTTATACGGAACAAGAACGAAGGAAGAAGGAGAAAGGGGGAGGGAGGCAGGACCGTTTTAAACGGCAGGGCAGCGATGCCCATTATTCTTTCAATTTTTTTGAATGATGTCTTCCAATGCTCCCCTGTCTTCCTCAGAAGCTGTACTCCATTTTTTTTTCTGAAAAATTTAACTCAACTTGTAACATCGAGCACCCCATTTGCTTATTTCTGCACCTGATCTTCCATCTTATCCTTCATCCGACCCCTCGTCCTTCTTGCCCGCTCATTACACCCGACCCACCTAGGTGAGAGAATGTAGTAGCTTTGATATTCTTTCGTCAGGATTATATATGTCACTGCAATTCGAGTACTTTGCAATAATTGCTTACAATGTAACTGAATTCTTCTGCAATTTTCCCTTAGGGGGGTTGAGCCACCTTTGCAAAGTTGTATTGTGATTTCTTCATCGCGATCAACATCTTTCAGGCCTTACGCACTCTATCCACTCGTGGCACCTCTGACAAAGCGACGTAGCGCCACTCTTCGGAACTGTTTTTTCTCGCCTGTACAATGCCTTCTACCTTTCAACAACAAATCCATGCGAAGGTTCGGTGAGAAGCGCACAGCATTCAATGAATAGACAGATAATAAGCACGACATCGGCGCTTTGGGCACAACGACTGGAGAGGATCACAATACTGTTGAGTGTGTTCACTGCATTAGTTATCTCAGCGTATTTGGTGTCAAATAAGGTTTCTTCATATCGTATTTTTTTAGATGCGGGAGTGCTTGTATGCCATTCAGTGATATATGCCATCTATAACCAATGAACGGAGATAATATCAGCAGTGCATTACTGATATCAGGTGTAAAAACTCTCATTCCACTGATTATCACACCTCTGGAGTGTTTTTTCCGCATAAGTTCGATTTCAAGTCAAACCAGAAGTGATGCAGTCAAAAATCACGTCGTTTATCTATGCGACAGGTGGTCTTCTCGCGTGGAGCGCTATATGAGTAAAATGTGGGAACTATGAGGAGAGGGGGGGGGGGGGGG
>JAARMF010000001.1:376035-398822 GCA_022844705.1 Toxascaris leonina | reverse complement strand
TGCTACTGACGATTGCAAGCTAGCAGAAAAAAACATACTTGTATAGTCAGAGAATTTCTTATTGCTGTCTTCTTCTTACATCTCTGCTTTCGTTGATTCTTTTTGATCTATTTGGCAGAAATTCGCTAATACTTTGCTGTGCTCAGCAAAACTCGTTAAGTGAGTATAGAACCGGACACGATAGTCAGATTTAAACTAGGAGAGCTCAGGCATGGATACGTAGCTGTTATAGTGCAAAGTCTGTCGTTTTCTGAGTCTCTCCACCATTAACAGAACAGTGGATAGTGCTTCAAAACTACTGAGGCGAACTAGGTGTGGAATGAGCAGACTGGTCATCATGACGAAAAATTGCAGAGTTATAAGAAGAAGACAGCAATAAGAAATTCTCTGACTATACAAGTATGTTTTTTTCTGCTAGCTTGCAATCGTCAGTAGCACACAACGTTTCGTCGAGAATTAAATTGAAAAGAAATCGAAATTAGTTGGGAATCAACATTCCATCGAAATGCACTTGACCATGGCAAATGATAAATCAGAGGGAAAACAAAACAGCGGAGGGAGAAAAATTTCATCGAAATGATGAAAGAACTAGCTGAGAACGGTTTTTAGAACAGCATCTCTTAAGTGCCCAATCCTTAAAACACGTCGCTATGGAGTTCCACGACGATCTCAGGACTTCAGATAGGCACAATAGTTCGTATTGCAGTGACAAGCTCATTGGCGAGAATAAGACCAACTGATAAAAGTGAGCCCTGAAAGGTCAAGGTGAACTGAAAAATATTTACATCGTAGAGCGTGTGTACAGCTACAAAAAAAAGAGTGTGACAACTTTCATTAGTTGCATTTCAGTTGTCGGAAGAACTGCGTAAGGACAAGTCCTCATTCAGAAAGCAGAATGCAAGCTTATGAGAGGGTGCACGTAAATAACCGCTGCGTGAACTGAAAGACTGAAATGATGAATGAAGACGTTTATGTAATGTGAAAGTAGGCAGTAGCAGAGGTAATACACATGGCGCTCTGTTGACTAAATCGATGGGGCTTATCAGAACCAGCTAATCAGGACAACTCTCTGATTTTGAATGTTTAATACTGCAACAATTTGTTTCAATAACACTAACAGGCACTCGTATAACTTCCTACCCATCATTGGCAAATTTCGATGGTCGGTGTTAGAGCGCCATCTCATTGCAGTCGACGTTGCTGATTGAATGAGATAACCGCTCGATGTAAGAGTATCCTTTGACCTATAAAACCTCCAACTGCTTCATGTAAGTGGATTTATACGGAGACTTTAATGAGAATATCAAGAAAAGTACTTGACTTCATTTCGCTCATTCGCTCAACAAAAGCATTCAGTTCCAAGGAACGTAGTCCATATATTTTGAACTGGAGGCTCGAAAAGACCCTGTTTACAATGGATGTTCCGTCCAATGATTGATGTCTGTGAGTTTTGTTCGCGTTCTTCGACGACCGAGAACGTGCTTCAAAAGGGATTTTCTCAAAAAAGCACTACGTCATTCCAGCATATTAAACGAGATTGATTTCCGACACGCAGTGATCCAAAGTTTCAAAACCGAAAGTTCTGATTTGGGTGCGGAAATGAAGTAATAACGATCTGAGGAACATGTCTTGCGACCGAAATGCTCCTCGATCACTCCAATAGTTTTCACATCAGAAAAAAATCAATGGCCATACATATGTGCAATATTTCTAAACAGATTGACAGCATACTTCGTGCATTTCACAGTAGTGCTCGAGACACTTCTCTAAGAAGATTTGCGGAGTGCAGTTTGCAACTTTGAATGCTCATCGGCTCAGTTTTCGGAATTTGAAATTCCAGCAGCTACTATCACTAGTTGTTGAAGCAGCATCGCAGATTCTGTCACAGCAACCTAAAAAACCAAGCCAGCTGACGTCAGGAAATGCTCATGGCTATAATTTGCCAGGCCATTATCAGGACATTCCTATATGCAAATGACTCGCAATTCACGAAATCTCGTTTTCGAAAGCAAAACAAATTGGTTGCAGAAAAGTAATAATGTACCAAAGGTCGAGAACAAAGACACTCAAGATATTCGTTTCATTTTCAGCCTCAACGCACTGCACTCGAGCAAATTATGGTACCTTCGTAAAGTAGAATAATTGGTGAATACAGGAAAACGAGATTGGGCACCGAAGGATAGAAAAACCGCTGGGCACACTTTTGTCACTGTATTAGGCTCATTAATCGCCCAAGAAAAGCACCTATGAATCATTTTCCTTCTTTAAGAGGATGGAGGATAGAGGGCCTCCTACTATCTCTCTAGCATGTGCTATTTTATGCACTGGTCTATCTGCATCTTTTTCGTTTTTCAAAACTCGTTTACGAGTAGGCAGCAGCTGCAATGTCATTCGAATGTTCCCATGGCTCTCCGATTTCTGCTTCTGTTTTTGAAAGAAGTCGTAAATGGATAATTTAGTTTTCATGTGAGCAGCCAAACAAATTATTGAAGAGCAAGTCATGTATCATCAAGATAAATAAAAAAGAATCAAACACTCTACAGAAATCAAATGATGAGCAGCAGAGCTTATAATTATCGCGCTACTCGCTCCCTACGTATCAGGATTCAAACACCTGGATGCGGAACTGCGCACGCATGAGGAATTGTCTTCTCAGGCAGGCAATCGCTTGGCGCAGAGAAAATATAGCAAATATTTTCCACAGCTACAACTGAAGGAAATTCCTCTTGCGAAGTGAGAGATTTTCCTCATAATCCTTCCTGTCTGCAGGCCATAACACCCGTATTTTCAAAAGTATACGTTACGACTGCTCTAGAATCAGTTATCCCTCGGTATTTTATCGATTTGTTCGTGCCTCCACTATTCAGAAATTAAAGATGCGGTCGTACATCCTCGTGCCTATTTAGTTTCTTCGGGACAAGGAATGCATTTTGAAGAGACCCATCTCAGAAGTAATGGATCGTTGCGGCAACAAATGAATTTTCGACGCACCTCTCGCTTCAGCTGTCAACAGTGATGGAATACTCCAAGCAACGCTTGCTCTTCCGTTTAAATTCTCCTTGATCTCTTCCAATCGTTCTTTCAAAAAGGATGAAGGCATTCTCGAGAATTTGAGAGGACAGTCGCCGATTCAGCACCGCTGAATACTCACCAAACTTGTGGCTCCA
Source organism: Toxascaris leonina (assembly GCA_022844705.1). Classification (NCBI taxonomy): domain Eukaryota; kingdom Metazoa; phylum Nematoda; class Chromadorea; order Rhabditida; family Ascarididae; genus Toxascaris; species Toxascaris leonina. The sequence continues at coordinate 395,655 of JAARMF010000001.1, read as the reverse complement.
TGTGGAATTCAGCGAAACCAGCAAATTGCGGGCAAAGTTTATGCACTTCAAGCTTCGTTAGCGACACGCTCTATTTTACCGGCTATTTGCGATGGTTGAGTATTCTCATTAACTTTGCATATGGTACTTCGCGTCGCAATCTGAAATATTCCGCAACATTCTTGCGTTCAGCCCTGCCAGTTCATGCCCACTACACCTCAGATATTTGCTTATATCCTCGCTGAATTCTAAAATTTTAAAACGTTCTAAAACGCTTTAGAAATATCCGCCCAGTTGCCACGATGGTTCTGGGTCATTTATTTCGTACAGATGTGACTTGAGCGTCAGTATAATGCCCAAAGGAGGAGGTAAGCTGGGCCTAAGCTCCATCGTGCGCAATCTCGTCGTTTCTCATGCGTCACAACTGTGATCGTTCCGACGTTCTTTGGAATCCCCTTAGAGTTGTCCGTAAGAGAAGAATTCATATGCTCACACTGAAGAAGATGGCATCTACAGCACTTTCGCATGAAGGATGGTAACATACGAACTGAAAGTTGGAAGGAAAACGACCCCCTAAGAACATCTGAAGAGCTGAAAAAAAGAATTCGTAAATGAAAGGAACTCGTCATCTCTGCTGATTTGTTTATGCTAAATGGAAAATTCATCCTAATTTCTCAAGCAAATACTCAACGCCAATAGTCAATGATACAGACGTGCGAGGCTGAGCAGTCGAATCTAAAACAAGGAAAGCAAGATAACGCAACTCCGAATCGCCTTTGGATGGAGTATACTTTGCATACAAATACAACAAAAAAAAATCGGGCGTTGTGCACGTACTTCCTCCCAAAATGTCGCAGTTGTAAAATATTTGAACCATCTCTCGACAATTGGGCTATACTCTAATCATACTCTGCTTGCGAATTCGAGTTTCGCACACAATAAACTCTGCACTGTGTAAATGCAAGTAGAGTGCGAAATGAATGACACTTTTTACTGCGATAACATACTGATCAGCATCTAATAACTTTCAGTAGCAAATGTTCTCGTAGAGCCATCGAATATCAATTGCATTTTTAACTGTATCCAATACATTGCATGGATCCATATTTTTAGTGATGCTTAGAAACATTTTGATGTTGATGCTCATTGGGCATCTTATGAATTATCATTGACGGCAATATGTCAGTACCACGATGATCAGTATTTCAGTTTCGATTTTCCACAATCATGCAAATTCAACAATTATTATGATGTGGACAAATTTGTATTATCTGTGTTGTGTAGTTCGGAGAATATTCAGGATGTTCACTACAAGTAGATATTACTGAAATAAACTGCCTAGTAGTCAAGCGCCACTCTGATCCATCACCGCAACCAGCGCAGATTTTAGCAAGTTTCCCGCGAAGCCTCATCGATGATCATTTTGGACCAACACATACTAGTAAAAATCTTATTGTCGCTTCTCTTTTAGGCAATCCCGAGACAGACAAGACACTGGCGACTCGCAGTTTGGGATTTCTGATTGCTTGCAGCTGAGCGGCTCTTGCTGTTTCATTAGAGAGCTTGGTGAGCTGATTCGAAACTGAATTGACCTATGGCCTCCATAGGGAATTGATAATTTTCGAAGTTGCCATCAAGGATTTCTTCTCCTTAGCAATGTTTTGCAGCAGTTCAACATCATTTTTGCCGCTCGCTGTTTGATGTTCTCAATGTTATCACAATATGTTCCTTTCTTTTTTGGCTGTTGATATTCACTGACTATTCTCTATGTTTCTTTGCTTTAAAATCATGGATCCGTTATGAACATTTTAATGGATTGTTGCATTTGTCACACAGCAACTGAAAAAGAGATGAAGATTTGTGTTCCGATAGGCGAAGCACTCATTGTTAAGGAGCAGTACTTATAGATCATATACGAAGTGAAAATCGAAGCCATGAAAATCACGAAAACAATGATAAATTCTTTACTCCATCATCGAAGTCTAGTGAAGTTTTTGCACGGTGCAGAACTCGACGTGCAAGCAGATTCAAAACAGTGTTCCGCATAACTGAGTGCTTGTCTCTCAAGTTCTGAGCCCTTCGTTGTAGGCGTTATGGAAACTGCGCAAACGACTGGATCTTTATAAATCGTATGATCGGATAGGGTTCCTTCAGCATCATTTTAATCAACGCAAAATTTCCATAGTCTCTGTTTGCAAGGCAATAGCAGTGGTCGTGAGATACTTTTCGCGAGTCCCTCTGCAGTGAACCGGCGTTCGATTCCTTCAGTGTATTTTGTTTCTGCTTAGTGAAGTATAAATTCCCGAACTATTATCAATTAGCTGTTCCAGCATGATAATGACTTCTTCTAGAATAGCTGCACAGCAATTTGGCTTCTATTCTTTCTAGAAGATAGTAATATTCAGGACGTAACATATGCTAGAAGATAGTAATACGCTTGATCGACTAAATATAGAACATGCTTTCTCAACTTTCGCGACGGTCCTTTCAAGAGTTGGAAACAATGCTGATGCCAATCGAGATTTGACAAAGATGAGATATTCAAAGACATTTGCAACTAGCAACAAATCTTGCGAAGCAGGAATTATTTAAATGCATGAGATGAGGCTATATCATATGATAAGTATCAATCAATAAGTTCAGCCATTTGCAAGAAAACGAGATCATCACCAAATAATGCGTTAAACAACACGAGTTTTTTTGAACGGTAACATGTCTCTTCCATAACTCTATGCAACTAAAAGTGAAATGTCACTCCACATCTCATTGCTCACCCAAAACTTCTACAAATATCCCAGTTCCTTGAAAGACAATCGATTATTAAATACATGCATTTTTGTTCTATAACATGTTGATATAATACCATGCCTCAATCTGTTCTGGGAACTGCTAAGGAAGGACTAGGCCAGACGAGAACTAAACTGCTAAGGGAACAATTCTAGAAAAAACTGACCAAACCAAACAACCAATAAATTCATGTCAATGTTCCACTGTGTATATTAAATATTTCGTCTACTCACAAATTGCCAAAACGATTTCTATGATAGTTTGATCTTCATCTTAGATCGATTTCGCTCTCGTTTAGACCCCAGTCAAATTTCTGGAAAATAAGGCAGTCATACTAGAATTACTTCTCGTGAACTTTTGCTCTACCCCCAGCAATGTCAAAGCCAAAAATAGTTCGAGCGAAGTCTGCGTACACTTATATTGTATTACATTTATACTATATCTTGCTCCCTCTGTGGTATGCTGACACCGTACTATATTTCTGCACTCTGCTGTATTTCGTTCCACAGAAGCAAGCACGTTAGAAGCGCATGCGATGAGAATTTCCTCCTATACGCTTGTATTACTTTTCCGCATGGCCGATGCAGGAAGGCGTGGAGAGGGATAATAGTAATGTAGATCAACCAGAGCAAAGGAGGAGGGAGAAAAGCTTCTTTTTATTCGCTTTCGTATAGTGTCATTGCATAGTAGAACATCGATAAAATACTACTGAATGCAGGGGAATGCGAGGCCTCGCAAAGCCTTACCGAGGCGTTTCATGCGAATTTCTCTCAACACCGTTCTACAAAGGTGCAATTTGGCAATTTCCACAGGTAACCGGTGTGGACCATTACTATTTTACCGGTTATCTACACTTCGAAGCCAATCAACTTCGACACTAAAGTCTCAAATGACTAGGTGAGAAGTGAAATGGTTTAGATCGGCTCTATACCCATCATGAATTATCGCTGAAGGGAAGCGTTATGAAATGACTGTTTAGGGGCCGGTGATGTATATAAATGAAGAGAATTGTGAAAGTCCGAATTACTTGAATATTTCTTTTTCTGTGTCGTACAGTAACCCTTCAATTGCCTTGAAGTTGAACATCCACTCAACTTGACGCTTGATGTGTTATCGAATGTATGAAGGGATTCTCTGTCACTGAGCCTTCCTCGTAATTCCCTAGTTAATTTATTCTGTTTTATGCAATTTGCACAAAAATGTGTATTTAAACCTTTCACGGCGTTTCGTGCAGCATATTTATCCCTTTATAACCGCACTGGCTGTGACTCGCATCAACTTTGCAGTGATTTAAATGAAAATATCCAGTCAGCATTAGAGATTTTTACATTTTCTCGTATGGCTAACGTTGAGCTAAGAAATGATTGAAATACACTGCGCAAATAATTGTTATAACACACTCGCTGTATTCAAACGCCATTAAAGTCACCGCTTGCAGTGATCTTTCGGAAAACATTTGCGACACTGTGAACGCTAGTAATAGGCTTAAGGATTCCTCACAAAAGAGCAATAGCTGGCGAGGAGAGCATTCTGAAGCATCATCTACGCCGCTCCTCTGCATCGACAGCAGAGACGTATGCTCTTCATTATTCGGGTGAATATCCGGCCGACACATAAGTTTTCCATTCAAGTAAATCGCATTGCTGATTTCTCAGGCATTTTGCAATTTCTTTCTGAAGTTCATTATGGAGACTTTACGTTGTTTCCACGGCTGTTGTGTTCCTATTTATTGAGCAAATTTCGCTCCTTACCATTTAATAGTAAGGTTGTGAATTTAGCAATTCTGATCTGTGCCACTGAGAGGAAAGCAACTGCTCTCGTTCCTGGTTTCACCGCGAGCGGTCATGCGGGTTATGAATTAGTGCCTCTCTTAAAGTAATAATACTTTGCGAATCAAAGTTCGCTTTTTTCTCGAATCGTACTATGCCGGTTTTGCTGCCAAACAGACTACACCCAAAAAAAATTTAGCAAGATCTAGACTTGCAAGTCGGTTGCAGGAACGCGTTACAAGGCGTATTCACATTAATTTCATCTTAATCGACCGAATCGCAGATATGCCCATCGTAGCACCTCCCCAGCATTCTCTACAACCTAAAAATAGAAATCGAGCTAGGAAATTTCCCTTTGTCACACTTTCCTAACTTTTCGAAAAAGAGTGTCCTAGCTACGATATGCATTATGCAAATGAGCTATTGAGAGCGGGTTTCGTGTGAAACTTTCTTCTGATAGTTGCTCGTTGGCTTGCATTATAAATGCAAAGTAGACGCTGCCAATACGTTAATTGGAGTTTGTTATCGCAGTGCGTTTGATTCTCGAAAGAGCGCTTCGCTTAAATATTGCAGACAATAATGCATATCTAGTGCACTGCAGAAATGGCTTCATTCTTAAGCTTAATCAAAAGCATCTCACTTCCATAGAGTAGCCCTCCTCTTATTAAGGACTAAGAAAGCTGTGTTTATTTGTAGCGTTCGATGCGCTGCTAATGTTTGTGATAAACGCATTATTGGTTGGGCCCCACCTTATGCTATCATCTTAATGTGATGACAGCTGAGAACACAGTTAGCAAGATGGATTTGCATCTGCGACATTTCGCAAACAGGGCACACATTCCACCCATTAGTCTATGTGCTCAGCATGTTGAATGAATTGTTAAAGACCGAAACTGACGAGATGAAAGTAACAAATAACAGCTAGTGGAAGCTCCCACAGTGATTCATTCAGGTAATGCATCAGCGCGAGAACTGAAAGATGCCTGTTGGGATCCCGTATTTGGCCAATGCTTTTATTCGCGATCAAGCAACACTCGCAGCTCCCATGAAATATGCATTAAAAGTGCATCTTTTATATCAACACTACAGCACCTGCTAAGAAATTAATCAATGATTCGGGGAAAAAAGTCATTTCCCGAGCTGAATTAGATCGCGAGAAGAGCTCAGTCAATAAACTTGGCCTAGGAAGAAATTTTCCGCTCCTGTGTACTAAATGTTTCTAGTTCAATAGCGGTGAATTTCTTCATAATATTGCCTTGCAAGCTGTTCCCAGCATCTTATGATTATGAAGCACGAGCGTCAGCGACGGTGCAAGTTCATGTGTCATGTAAAGTATCAGCAATACTATGAGGCCATCATATGCGTATTCCTGCCACTTCCTTGCTTGAGTAACCGAAGTTTGAGGCGAAAGAAGGCACCACTGCAAGTACAGATCGAGAGCTCATGGAATATGGATGGAGCATGTATTAATTAAATTGTTTTGATAGCAAACACCACAACATATAGACTGCTTGTTGCATCAAATGCTATGGGAGGGTTCAAAAGGTTCTCCAGACGGTGATGGATGGATGGTAATGAAGTGAGTGCGTTGTGTTTTGCATGCAATAGTCAGTGGAGAGGGAACGCTGACAAGCAGCAGCACGCAGTGATCACATGGTGTTGCACAAACACGAAGCCTTCATCCACGAAGTCGCTGCGCCTGGAATGAAATCTTTGTTGCTCTGCCACGCAGCTGATCTTGGCGTGTATCGCGAAACTTCATCGATTCAACAAGATTTTGAGTCAACCTCTAAACTCAGAATACTTGTGATCGACTACTGATTGTTTTTTTCCACACCTCGAGGTTGAGCAGACCAGACCGATCGAAATATTAGGGCTGCTCGGCGACAATGAATTTCCTCTGCACTCAACTTCAAACTTTGAGTTTTATGCTCCATCGTCCAGGGATAGGGGGAATAAGGAGGAAGTGGCATTGTGAGGGCCAGAGGAGGGAGCGGAAAATTTCTTCGTGCTACCTCTAGCCCACGCATGCCCTTAATATCTCCAACTTGGCGCTTACCTTTTGCTTCGAAAGCATTGACGAAGAATACGTTGTTTGAAACTACCTAAATATATGCACCACCTGCTCGCATATATTTAGCTATTAAAGCACTAGCGTGCCCTGTACGAAGTGAAGGAATGTGCAGGACACTCACAACGTGTTAAATGTTGTTTAGAGACATACTTCCGTTATAGTAGAGAGTGTGAACACGAATTGCAGAACAGATGTGCCGTGCATGAGGAGAATGTTAACGGAAGCTTACGTTCTATGCTCCTCCAGCGAGTCACTACGATATTTGTTGTTCGTTGCTAGTGCATCTTGGTTGCCAAATCGGCCTTCGCAGCACGTCAGTGGGTGGCTGCTTACCTTCGTCAATGCTGTTCGTTTTCGATTTTTTTCCCTTATTCGGCTCTTTTTTGTGGCACCCATCGAGTTATCAGAAACGAGTTCAAGCGAATGACATGTATGATAGATGATATGTTAACATTATTCCTATGAAACTTGGTCATGGAGTTATGATATAGTGGAAGCAGATGTCTGGCTTATCCCAATCACCTGTGCGAATATGGTGTAATGCCTCTATTTAGCAACTCTTCGAACGCTATTTACATGGATGGAAATAGTCTATCGAGAAAGAACAACAAATAAAAATATCCGCGTCAGTCGCGGATCGTAGAAATGTAGTCACTGAAGATGACCATATGGAAGGAAGGCCAAGTTGTGTTGCCCATTTTCGGGAATTACTTCCATGCGTTGTTACAAACGATTTGCTGTTCGACATATTGCCCGTAACACTCTCATTGGACTGTTTAGCTTGCGTAGGAATTTCAGTCCTCTCATCCCGAAAATCCAAACATGCTTCACGTTGCGTTCAATGATCATACTATGGTGAAAAGTCGGTCTCACACAGGGATAGGAAGAACTCTGTAAAGCAGAGTGCATAAACTGATCGAGACTTGCGTCGTTAGGTCGACGAACTTAGTTCTAAGAAGTCCACTCCAGAAGTTTAATACTCCATATCCAAACTGATCTGCGAGTCCCATCAACAGAGCGCACCATTACCACTTATAGAATGAGTGATGAGACATTTGAAAACTCGGTTTCTCTGCAGCCCAACTCGCTTCATTGTCCTTCGCGGTTCAATTTCTATCAGCGTTCAGCTAGTTCAAGCCGATTGCATCAATAAATTAGATCTCGCTCCGTTACCTTAAGTGTCTGCATTCTTCGTTCTTCGCAATTGATGAGACTTTGACCAAGAACGGCATCTTGCAGCCAAAATCCTATCGCCAAAATTCATAATTAAGGTGTCGTCCTCAAAAGTAAAAACTGGAAAAATGAACGCAGTAATTTTTATGGCCTTCTTCCTCGGGGCTTTCCCGCACCATCCATCCACATGATCATAAGCACCGATTGCGGAAACGTGCTTGTGCTGCTCTCGTGAGAAATGATCCATGCTTCCAATTCGCATTCTGTGATGCAGTTGCAGCCCATCTGCAAATCGGTGTTGGACAGCTTTTAATCCATAAATATTTGGAGCTGGGAATGTAAACAAAAGCAAAATTAATTGGGATTGTTTCTTCTCTTTTCATTCGAATCCTTACATATTTCCGTTGATAGAATGACTGTCAGCTCCATTTCCCGATCGTTTGCATATCCTGCGAAATTCGATAGTATTCTAGATTTTTTTTACCTATGAGTAAAACTTATTTCTCATTAACTTTGATCATTCAACGATGATAGATGAATCACCTCGTCTTCTTCACTGTTTTTCGGCTGGTGAATAGCGGTTTCCAACATGATATCGTGAATGCATCTTTGTGTTTCACATCTTTAACAAACGACCTCTCTACACTCTCTCTGATTTCTATTTTTATTACATACGGTGGCAATGTTTTTTTCAGTTAATAATTGTCTTGAGCGCATTTTTTGAGTTGTATAAACAAGAGTTCCTTAATATTTTGGGAAATAAAATAACTCTGTTGCTGCCAGGAATCAATGACTGTTTCATTCAGTCCTTCATTAGGGAAATAGAGAACAATTCACATTCTGCGAGCGAACCAAAACTTCCGCTCTCGCAGAACCACCTGTCGATCAATTGAGACGTTAAATAAAATGTTTGTTTAGGAAAAACCAGTTGGTCATTAGAACTCATCAGTCATTACTTCAAATGCGTTCAGCTTAAGAACTTTGAAAGTTCTAACTCAATTATTCGAGGCTAAATTTTGTTGAAATTAATTGATCAAAAATGTGTAGCAAAGGCATAAGCTCATCCACATAAAAGCAGCATTTCTAGTCATCCCACTCAATCGCTCTATTGCAACTTGAACCTATTGAACTCGCTCGGTTCTGCTCGATTGGCGTTCTTTCTGCATAGCGAACTGTGAAGCCACTCTAAAATTCAGAAAATTTTCCCTTCTAAGACGATTCTCCAAAAGTCAAATCATTCATGACGTACCACATTGTGCTCGGCTCGAAATTCCTTTCTGCTCAATTGTTACTCCGGGGAACTCAAAGAGTTCCGAAGAATACGTCTACAAGCTTGAATTTTGAGACTGCCAGTTGACTGATGTATTTCGATGATACGATAATGGTCAGATGCATTTTTAGATCCTACGTGACATTTCATCTTTAGCTTGCAGGTTTAAACTCTTAGAGTATTTCCCAACTTCATTCATGAGGCTTATGGCATGTTCATGAGGTCTCGTATTTCACTGACAATCTGACAGCTGAAAGCTCCAATCATTAGCCTTGCAACATTATTGATCAATACATTCTATCATCTCCACAATAATTCTCCACTAGGACACCTTTCTGTCGTTGCAAACCTCGTACAGTCTTTCTGCTGCATCTTGTATATTTGACATGGACTTGTCATGTTGCAGCGATTGAAATTTGTACAAATGCAATGATTCTGCTTATTAGAGTTTTCTGTTGGTATCGTCTCGTAATTGCAATTTATGTCTGTCTATATGTTAGGAGAGAAATAGAAATTGATGAGGGATTCCTTTTCTCTCTCGCAGATTTATTCGTTTTATTGATGAACGAATCCAAGCAAATGTATCTAATATTATTGCTGCGTGCATTCTCCTTCAGAGCTTCAGAAAAAGTTGCATAGAGCAGCTTGTCTCTAACAACTGCCTGCTTAAATGTTTTTATGTTCCGCAGTTAAAGAGAATTTGCCAGAACTCATTAAGCCGATGCCGTATCTCTGTATACACTGTATTCTCTATATGCCCGTCTTTGCAGCAGTTTCATCTCAGAAACTACTCACGTTGGCTTATAAAGATGAACAGGTATAATACGCACTCGTTGTGCAATATTTCATATCGATATGTCAAAGTTCGAAACAAACAGCATAAATTGAGTCATAGAATGCTTTCTCATTAAACAAATTTGAATTTGCACATATTGTTGATAGGCTACGTTACAATGATCACTTGAAGGATAGGTGATTTGCACTCGACTCACAGAAACAAGGAACATCTTTCTGTAGAACATTTGAAGGAGGAAGAAAGATAGGTACTGGAATCGGTTCAACTACGCAAGCTCTATCCTGGAATTTTTGAGGCCTGTGAAATCAGTAGGACAGGGGTGGAGGATGCTAATCGGATATCATGCCAGCTTATTCTCGATCGCTTTTCCATTTATTCAATGATATAGGAGGCTGCGAGATTCAAATTATTCATAATATAGCTTAGAGCGCGTTTGCTCAGAAGGCGTTGTGAACTCTTTTAAATTTTTTTTGGTGGAGGGGGGGGGGAGGGGGGGGAACTGCTGTCCTTTCTATCTCCTTTCGAGGGAATTTCTCTGAACTTTCCCTATGCATGTTATCGACCAAACATCTGGTTCGAGGCGAACATGCTCCAGATAGGATTTTAGTCCAATCATACTCCTTTTTCTTGGTTTAGTTTAGCTGTGGATATAGGCGATATCAGATTTTTTCCGTAGTTGCCTCATGCATAGAGCAAGTTGAAGCTGTCGTGTTGTTCATCATCATTTGAAGATAATACGCTCGCCTCAATGATCAGCTGAAACTTGCCCATATGAAATGAATCATTAAAAGTGACATAAATTATAATCACTTTTTACGCACATATTTCTCCATTATAGAGTACGAGTGGAGGAAGCACATCGATAATGCCAATGATGCTGCATTGATATGCATCGAGGTTGCTAAAGAGGTGACGTTGACACTGGTCAGTAAACATTCGTTAGAAAGTTGTTCTCAGTGCCAATATGAATCACATTGGTTTTCTGAACGGAACCTCGTAGTCTGAAGTTCTCAACTTTAATTCACGCTCAACCAGTAAGACTTGTGCACAGAGAAATTTCTGCAGAATAATCGACATTAATGTTGCACAAAAATTTAATTGATCGATGGCTATCCACAAAATTCAGATGACGTTATTAAGGCTAAGCTTGCACAATCCTAGAAAATATTTTCCAAATACCAGCAGCCACTAAATTTCAATATATTGTGCAGCATTACTTCATTGACCACCAATCTGATTACGAAGATAGGCAACGGGGAACGAGGGAAGATTGGGGAGCGAGGGAAGAAGAAAAGAAGAAGAGTTTGGAGTTATCCTATCGAACTGCATTGAGAGCAAACAATTCGAAGTTTATATTCTCGAGGTGAGGAAAAGATCTGGGCCTCTTGCTCCGCCTCCATAAGGCTGTCTTCTACCCATTTGCAACCATAGAAATCGAGCAGCCGGCCATGAAGCATGTACGTGGCATATTTCCAAAGCATTTTCTATACACTATAGCATGAAAGAAACTGCAGTCGGAACAACGAGACTAGGGGACATGTTGGCGCTCTGTTTGTCGTTGCATGTGCTCTCTTCCCCCAACCACTGATTTCCTTCAAAAAATAGATAGGGAGGAGATGAGGAGGGGGTGCTGTACAGATACAGCACTGCGCATTTCATTCGGCTGGTGAAGTTGATGTTAACAGAATGAGTTTTGCGCTAATGTGAAGTTATTTGGGGTACTGCAGGTCTCAATGTGGCCTGGAGGCGGTCGGGTTCATGGCGGTTGAGAGGACGAAGCTGACTGCCTCATTTCGTGCCGCACTCTTTATCATCGTCCATAGACGCTGCTGTCTAGATGTCCCCATCCCAACTCTAAACACCTCTAGTGAGCTATAGGCGTGGCTCAATGAATCAGACAGCCAGAAACTGTCTTAATGCGCTATGCAGTATCAGCATTGCGCTTCATTTCTAGCCTGCATTATCCATCCATTTTCGCCCATTGCACACTCTCTTCACGAAAGAAAATGTCCCAACACGAGAGCGGCTGAATTTAATTTGAGGAGAAGCGCAAAGCCGTCTCACGAATCCAAGCAGACACCACAGAGCTGGTATACTGCCTCACTGCTTCTGTCTCCGGCCGCACGTCATTGCGCAAGAAGCGATGGCTCCAATGTTCCGAAGTTCCAAGGAATCCTGCCGTAGAATTCGCAACTTTGACCATCAAGTATTCAGGTTTTTACCACTTACAAAAGCTAAAGGTTTGCAGATCATTTCTATCGTCAATTTCATGTGAACTGCACATGTCAGCTGAATTGTGTACCCACTGTCGTTCGGCTCACATATGAATTTAGCGCCATCAAATATCTGGGCGAAGTGAATGCTCAGGAGGCCTTAGGTACAGGAGTTTTGTTTTGCCTTTTTATAGGAAGAACGCATTCAAAAGTGCTTCCTCGCAACATCTTACGGTCTTACGAATGCTCACACCTGTGTGTATTAATTTCTGCTGCCAGTGCTTTCAGCTGTTGTCAGTGGTTTCAGCTCAGCAACCACTAGTCGTTGTGGCGTGTGACATCTGTGACCCTAATACTCGGTACCTCTGAGTTTTTGAAGCTTAGTCCTGACTGACTAACTTTGAAAGAGGCTGCTGAACCTTAGAAGACTCCTGAACTTTGCACATCACCCTTCCCGCTTCACCAAGTTTTTGTTGATATTACGGCATTGTGCATCCAAACTGTCGACATTCAGCAAAAGTTCACTTGCTTTTGTAATATTTGGGAACGACATCTTGAATGCTGCTCAAATTATGTCCCCAGTAAAATGTATTTGGGCAGCTTGAAGTTTTGCACTCATTCATCTTACCTATTCCGCAATTTATTTATATGGTTAACAGGAATAGATATGCATGCCTTTATGCTCAATATCAGCATTTTCAATTTTCGGAGGAAACTTGATCGTTTCCTCCGACCAACAGCAGCTTTGCAGCTTTTGCACTTGTAGCTTCCGCATTGAGAGGAAGTCTTAAGAAGGTGGGATTTCCCATAGCAGCTCTTTACATTACTTCGCACGTTAGCTTCACAACAGCAGTCAAATCAGTTCTCGTTAATTCATTACAGCCGCTCCAGGAATACTGATGTCAAATATCTGTGGTACGCTTACATCTCTCTCTGTCAGAGATTATTTTTGATTGTAAGTTCATCACTGCTTGTTGTCATGGTTAATGATGTGGAAATATGAACATCGTTAGAACGAGAGTGCCAATGAGAATTTCCGTATGCTTCTGAGTTGCGGAATCGTTGATATTCGGCAAGTGAGATAAGGTGATCGAGAACGGTTGGAAGGTTTTACTGCAGTAGTGACGAGAAAGCTGACGATGACAAACTGCTGTTGGCTAAGAGTGTAGGCCAAGGAACCCATCTGGTCACCTGTCTTCAGCGAGCAAATCATCTACAATCTTGAGGGAAGAAGGGCCAAAGGAATTGGAAAAATACTAAGTAAAAGCCCTGGGCAGACGTTAACCAGACGTTTGACATCACAACGCAGCATCACGGACGCCATAGAACAAGTGAGCAAAATTACGCAGCAAATCGAAAATACAGTTGTTGACATCGAAAATGAGGTAAGGGCAATCACGGTGCTTTGGATCCTTATCACGCCGAACATCATAGTATAGGCAGTCGGTTGCATCGCTACGATACTTCAATGGCCATTAGGGTGTTTGAGGTGCTGGGGATAGCCTCATGACATGCATGAACGAATTCTCTTCGACGTGACTCAAACCACCTCCCTCCCCTCCCCATCCCTCTTGCTGTTAGCGACTATCCACCTGCGGCGCTAAAAGTTCCTCATCTCGAGCGAAACTTTTTGGCCCAAAATGTCCAAAATGTCAACAAACTGCTGAGTACCTTGAATTTGTTCACATAATATACGAATACTAATACGATTCGTTGAAATGCTAAAAAATGGTAGTGATTATATAGGTGAACCCGGCTGCTCATGGAAAAGATATTAAGTATGAAGCGCTGCATTCTGAAAAAGTGAGTGCCATGTGACTGAGCTAACGAAACATTCATTTGAATAATAGTAATACTTTTACTACTACCGCAAACGGATAGTGACCAACTGCACATGGATTCGGAGAATGAATGAAAGGCAAAACTCAAAACAATAAGTTGTTTCAGTCGAAGAAGATATAAGGAGTAACAGTGAGGTGCTGGATGATTTTAAATTTCATAGAGAGAGCGCAATGGAGGATAAAAGGCTCAATGAAGCCATCGCGCAAACAGGACGAAGAAACGTTCCTCGCAAGAAAAGAATAGCCTCATCGCTGGTCATTCTCAACAGAATGTGCACGTGCACAGTCCTCGTTCGTCATTCAACAAAATGTGCATGTGAACAGCAGTGTTCGGCTGGTGGACTTGATTGCTGGCGGATAAAAAGTAGACAACTTGTATGACCACAAAACCATAAAAGCTGCTAATCGATTTCTAATATTTGTTCGAGGAAGCCTATACTTCGAGCTCCATATCCTGCAGCCTGTAACAAAGACTGCTCCCTTGCAAAAGTGTCGGAATAAGCTGACGAGCGGAAGTTGAATCAATCACATTTAAGCGGAAACTAGCGCAAATAACATTCTCTGATATCGGCTTCAGGAAACGTCAGCTTGAGAAAAACGAATTCTAACCGGCATAACATATCAAGTTTTACGGAAGTCTTCTGAACAGACATTGAGTATCATGGAAGCGTCTTCATCTGCCTCCAAACCTCATTCTTTTCGTACGCGCTCAGTTCAATTCGGTACTTCTCAAAACTTGTCATCAGCGACTGCGATGAAGTGACATTCGATGATATGGAATTATTCCGTAATTGCCTTATATACTTTGTGAATTGCACTGCAAATCATGATTAATCGCAGAATTCGATCACTTAAGCTTAGGATTCGAGCAGAACAAAGCGATTCTCTGGAAGGAAAAAGTGGTGAGAAAAGCCATCTTGACTCGTGCAATTATTTTGCTGTGTTTATTTAGCGAATCGGAATTTCGGTGAAAATGGCAACCTGAAAAAACGATATAGAGGTTGAGATTTATTCAACGTGGAGAAAAGCGAAACTAAGGATTGAGTCAAGTGCCGGACAAACTTTGAAGAGATAATATGCCCAAGAAACAGTCATAGCCCTGTTTTTCTCGCCACCAGCGGTCACAATACGCATATTGAAGCTTCACAGCAAGGAAGCAACATATTCAAAAGCTGCAAATTCTCGTGCCTCATACGAATTATGATGTAAACGAACTATAGTTGTACACTGCGTAATCTCTCTGTTGTTTTTTCTTCCTGAGAGCCATTCTCTAGTTCAATTCTCCAGAGCACTTGCTATCTCTTATTCGGAGGAATTCTTGTCAGCCTGTTTACGACTGTCATTTCCGTTCCTCTGTCCCATTATAGCATTCAATCCTGTTTCTGCGAGCTTTTATCTCTTTGTTTTGTTACTGAACTATGATAATAGGAATTTTGTCATGGTTGATCAAGAAATGTACGATGCTCTACTTACAACAATTGCGCTTCAATGAAACCCACTACAAATCAGAATTTCGGTTAGTTTTCAACGACCGAAATTTGGTCTTCACTTCCTTTGCTTTTTGCGAATGAAACCGGAATTCCCCCTCCAGCTCAAGTGCCTTCAACCTGCAAGCAACCAATACTATTGGAGCAGATTTCGTTTCCGTCGAACTCCGATGACAATTAAAGCTTCCGGTCAGCTATAGATAGAACGAAATTTCGTGAAGTCACCACAATCATTCCATACGAAGGAGTAAATCATTTTTGAGGCGGGCATTCATCCGTCCGACACATTCCTCGCAAGGCGGAATGCAGCCGCTGAAATCTTCCACCTACTTATATGCTCACATGAACGTCTTTTCTTGAGTATNCGCAAGGCGGAATGCAGCCGCTGAAATCTTCCACCTAGCGCTTGCTATATGCGAATATAGAGATTAGGATTCGAAAAATTTTCTTCCCCAACGAAATGAGAGGAGAGAGTTTATCTGTCAACCCTCTCCCCTCCTTTTTCCACCTCAACACCATCTCTCAGCATACATAACACGCGTCCGTCTGATGAATTCAAGAACATCTAGAAAATTTGTGAACTGAATTTTGAAGTCGTTCTTATTTCGCCGCATCAAAGTCGTCGTTCGTTTTGTTGCTTGCTATTTGTGCGTCGAGTACTAATGATTGCGCAGGAGTGACGGCGGTGATATAAGCTTTGCAATGAACAGCCTGACAATTTGACAAAAAACAGCCTTCTGAGCGACTTCCAGGTGCGGGGATTACTCCAAGACAGTCGAGTCTTTGAAAGACACTAAGTCATTAATTTCAAAGCAGGAGTTTGAAGACAGGAGATAGACCTAATGAAGAAAGTGGACTGCCTCTTTTCGCGATAACACACTAATTCTTGCAATCTTGATTTGAATCTGTTTTCAGCAAACGCACACCTTCCCAGTGCGGAAACAGGAAGTTGTTGTTAGTTCCATCTCAGCGGTAAGCATTCCATTTTCTTCAATGGACCCTTTTCCCTCCCTGAAACTAATGACTTCACTGTCCTTCAAAGAATCGACTGCCTATTGAAAAAGAAGCGACTGTACGATTTGGCCAAAAAGCTACTGTTTTCAAAAACCTCTGGCAGATTTTCACAATATCCGATGCCGTTTCTTTACTTCACCAATGGGCGATTTGGTCTCTAGGGACAGGACATCACGTAATACCTTCAACGCATAAACGCTGCAAGGCTTCGGGAATACACTTGTGGTTATAAGGTATTATAGACTTTCGAGGCTCTCGAGAAGTATAGTCGAATTCAACAAGGCTCTGCCATTCGAGCTGAGTGAAGGGAGAAATGACTGTTTCTGCTCGTATTCTTCCTTAACACTTTTCTGTGTCCCGCTCAGGCCAACTGCATTGTCCGATTTCTTCGGGAGCTCCCAGTTAGCCTAAAATGGTTCCTCTGAAGATCTTCGCATGAGGACAAAAAGAAACATTCGATTTTTTTATACTTAAGGGTTGCTTCCACACTAACTATGTATCACTGCATTCAGGGAAAATTTGGTCGGGAACAGAAATATTTTGCCGAGGATCGGAAATGCTTTGCTAGGATAAAGCGCATAGTAGTGAATTTACTCTAATATGGGCCTATTCTATATATGAAGAAAAAACATAATGCCTAAGAAGTTTTAGATTAGCACCGATGTCTCTGAGTTAGGAATATTGTGAGAGAGCGCCTAAATGTCTTTGAATAGAATTGCGAAGCACAGTGCAAATGGGCAGTGAAAAACATAGGTGAATCAGTGATGTGATTTCGTGACGAGATAATGACATCCTTAAAAAGAAAGGGACCATGAGAAAAATATTTTCTATGGGAATGCAACTGCATTGAAGAAACCTTTTTTAGGCTTGTGTCTGCCAGCCAGCTTTATATTCCAAATCGAACTTTTTGGCATGATGGGCCACACTCTGCGACGTTGTAGACATTGTACATCGACTCCTTCGTTGGCTGAGTGTCGTAAACATTTCGAGGAAAAGCAGTAATTAACCAAGAATGGTGAGATCAAATTGTGGGATGACAAGCTGAAGACGCTGGTGTCATTGCTTTGCCTTTCTTTCAAAATGGAACACTGGCTATCCAAGAGAATCATGCTGTATGGTTATGAAGAGTGGGAAAAAATGCTGCATGCACTACAGATATGATTAACAAACACGTTTGGTGGAGCAGAAAATCCACTACATTTTCAAACGACGCATTTACAACGCGTAGAGGCAGAAAATTTTGTGATCCGCAAATATTGCAAGGTTCGTAGAGTAGACTCTCGCTGCGGAAATTGAAATTTACACATGAAAACTATTGCTCAATTATTGCATCACTCAAGTAGGTTAACTCTGAAGTTCGCAAAAGTGAAATTTCTTTGTTCACATTCCCTCCATATCAAAATAGATCACACTGGCCGAATAGCAATCTCACTCCATTTTGATAATGGACCCGCCATATACACTTTCTTTCGCTTTCGAAAGATTTCTTTCAAAATCGTGAGGTGTTTTGCATAGGATTCGCCAAATATCGAAGCTATCTACCAGCAATCGCGTTCGAGAAGTGCTGCCGTTTAAGTGTTTCACTTTATCATCTTCTCCGCCTTCTCGCATTCTGATGCAGCTGAACATCTCGCATTACGAAGCTTCATAGCTTCAATCGAGCAAAAATCATTTCCAATTCCTTAGCCGTGTGAGAAAGTTATAAGCAAGCCGTGCAATTAGTATCAGTGAGAATGTAACGTCAATTGAAAGTGAACGAATGTCGCCAACAGCATTGGCAATGAATTTGACAGTGGTTATGAATGAGTGAACTGTTTCATGCACACAGATGCTAACGGTGCCAGTTGAATGTGAAATGCGAGCTCGTTCTCATGAGAACTTTCCAGCTGCATAGTGCATCAAATAGCAAAAAGATTGTCAAACATTCTCGTCTTAAATTCTTCCATCACTCCGCCGCACCTCCTCTCCCGATTTCGCGCATTCACCTACAATAATTGCTGTTTTAAAGAACATTCAGCAATTTTCTTTGTTCCACCTGATCCGTCAAAGAAATGCAAAGTTCTTCTAATGAAATTACATTTTTTTTTAGAGAGATGAGAATTTGCCACCAAAGAAGTCTGTTTATTCCTATTGCTTCTTCTCATCAAGTTCTGACGGAGTGGGGTCAGATTTCGAAAAATTTATTCCCTTCGTGTAGTTAAAAATGCGATAACTACGGCAACTTCTAGGGTGGGTTTGCTCACGAATAAAGAAGCAAAAGTTCATACTGCCGTATATGCTGGAATCAATTTCTGTTCCTTTCTCAAATGATTCTTCCCTTCCAAATTTTGGGATAAACGACACCTCCGCCATCTGATTCCGCATGCCTTCTGTTCCTCCATAATAAAAGCTGAAGATTACCCATGCAATCATTTCGTTGTTGTTGCAAGTATTGTCCGTGTGACATGCTCATTTAGGCGAATTTATGTGGGCTGGAAACTTTATCAGAATTTTGCCGTTGTTGACTAATTCCGGTTGCTGCATCAACAACACATATCTGGAGGGATGAGGCGAACAAAGATAGGAAAAAGCTTTCTAGAAATGTTGAACCCACTATTTCAATGTTTCGAGAGCGAGAACTTCGACTGTCTGATATGGTCTAAGCAAAACTGAAGTCAGGGTTTATAATGACACGTTGAGTATCAGCACGAACTCCATAAATCTTTTGAGCCAGTGGACTTCTGTACTGCAGAATACCTTCCCACTGTTTTATTGGTACAGAGCATGTAGAGGGAATGAGTTGTACCTCGTAGTACTAACATTGTCAAGAAGAAATTTGAGCAATGACAGTAGATAAGTGATGCGATAAGGCAGAGGGAGCATGGTGAGTGTCAGACTACAGCTAGTGCCCCGACGTTTGTGCGGATTTAATGCTAATTTCAGCAGGAAGCGCTGATAATTTAAGCTAGCGTTATTAATATCAGTACAATAACAAACACACGTCGTGCGTCTGTGATTCAGTGACCATAATCCATATTAGGCGAACATCCGTATGGCAACTGTACTCCTGAGTTCAATTCATGGTGTGCGTTAGACCCTAAATGGCCATGAGACCTCTGCAGTTGACTTCTGTCAATCTTCTGTCCTGTCAATATTCATAATCGTTTTGAGAGTCGGTATTTCTTCAGTTATTCGACAAACTGCCATATAGGCACTACTTCTTTCACATCTCTATGTG
>JAARMF010000001.1:358697-375724 GCA_022844705.1 Toxascaris leonina | reverse complement strand
AGAGAAAGAGAAAGAGAAAGAGAAAGAGAGAAAGAGAGGGAGTGTGTGTTAGTACATATGTGTTATTGCTGCATCCTCTATCGGTTGAAAGCAGAGTGAGCTGCAGGCTCAAAGAACTAGAATACGTTCATTTACACGGTTGCCAAAATATAATTAAGGTAACAAGAAACATCATTTCATTCATACCATGACCATCGGCAACATTGCCGTTATGCCGGTTGCAGGTAGCATAGGCATTTTTCAAGTTGCCTGTATTCTAAATCTCTCCTCATGGCGCTGCCTGGTAGGCCCGAGCTCGATTTTTGCAACGCAGATTAAGCGCTGCACATCCTTCACGTCCGCGAGACGGTGCGCCGCACTAACGATTCACAACGGAATATCATATTCAGCGAATAATGCACCACTTTTGCTCCCCTTCCTTATTCAAAAGAGGCCTTCCACGACAACAGACCTTTCAGTTTGCCAGCTCTATAACCCTCGATGATTGTTTTCCGGGCTTAGCCGTATATTTCTCAAATTTCGCTGCAACAGCTTTCGTGGTTAGCAAATCAAACATATGGCTGCTTACACCTAAACGCGCAGGTATATGCCTAAACATATGCAGGTGACCGGCGTACGCACACATCCAAATACGCACACGCACAAACACATACATAGATCCATAAATACACGCGTACACGAGCAGAATGGTGTCGCCATAATGCGCCTCGGTGAAGAATGTCGAGGAGGACATTTCACATAAAATGCTCCTGTTAAGTTCCGAAAAATTCGTTCAATGGTGAAGCGCACAATCTGGGTTGAGGGAGGGGGTGGGGGAGGGAGGAGGCCCTGGGGAACGTTTTGAGTGATCCATAGAGAGCGGCAAACAAACTTGGGCGTTTTCATTTCCATCACCACTCCATTTAGTTGATCTTATTTGGCCATTTATTAGGGAGAGGAGATTAACTGCAAATGATATTGAGAGAAAATCCGCAATTCAGTATCAAAGGAACCGAGAAAAAAGAATATTTTGTGGACAAGCACTGGAAGTGTTTTGTTCCTTCAGAAATTACTTGATAGGGGCTATCAAAAAGCGCACAATTATTTCAAATCTTTGATACTTCTCCATTCACACTGATGATTTGTCAGAGTTCAACACTATCCACCGATGATAGCACACCATTTCTAACAAGTTGAATTATTGCATTGGTGAGTCATGAATTCGAAATTACTCTTGCTCAAAATTTGGGCGAAGCTGTACCCGAGTGCATGATTTCAGTTTGCATGATATCTATAAGCAAATAAAGCTGACGTGCTTCATCAAATTTTCATGGTTGCATATTGTGCGCTTCCCTTCCGAATCGAATTCTCTCCATACATTCAATATCATATGAATAAGTTTGGCGTGCGTTATTAAAAATTATTTCCGCTTATATGCATAGCTGCATCGATCTACCTTTGACGTGCTGTTGAGCATGAAATTGTTTACTCACTGAAAATTGGCAATATGTGGCAGTTGTTTGACTGCATGCAATAACGTTTATTCCACTTGATCAAAATCAATAATGCAAATATTTTGTAAAATTTGTCTTACATCGAAACCCTCTAGAGGGGTCGATAGCATTTTCATTATATTGCTAGTGCGAAGAAGATTTCCCTTGTCGAGCTCATTACCATTTGCTCATTTCAATACGAAAAACGTTCTCTTTACATGTGACTGCTAGACAGTATGTTAGCTCTATCGAAACGCTCATTGAATAAAGCTAATTTGTTTCTCGCATTCATCTCTTCATCAAGTGCAGTCACCTCATTAGTCAGTTTAATTTTCTTATAAAAACTGCAAGCGTCCGTTTTTCTTTCATTTTGTATTCATAATACGCATTTTAACATTCTCGCTGATTGCTCCAGAGGCGATGACCACCTCCACTCTTCTTGAACTGCGAGAATTTTGTTACTCTCATGGAGCGTTCGGAACAGCAAAATTGCTTGAGGCTGCGCAAAAGAGCTTCAAGTGCGCCCATTCGGTGGCAATATCAATGTCAAAAGATTGGCCATCTGTGTTGCCTTGAATGATGCAAACGTCCTCTAAAAACTCGACTTGTGCCAACTTGTTGAATAGATCTATGAAGTGGCATATTCTCCACCGATTAGACCACCTCATTATTCGAGTCGGTCAAGGAATCCATTGCAATACTTTTATGTTTCAGGTCAAAATTTACCCTGCCATTTGAACCGAACATTACTGTCAGCAAAAATCAACAGCACCATACAACAAATATAGTATATTCCACAGAATATGCTGAGGCCGTATTTATCTCCAGCATTTTTCATCGAAGGCACATAACAATTCTAGCGATTTTCCTTCGAAGTCAGCAGCTCTCCTCTGTTCTTTTGAAGTTAACAGGCTCTTTGATATTTCTTTTGCTATTTCGAGGTAAACCGCGCGTTTGCACAACGAATATCTGTGATTTCAAGAGCATTCTCGCTCTGCAGTTCAGCATTATTTCAGCAATCAACGCTCAAAGTGTCAATAACTTCCACTAAGCCTGCACCTTCCCAACTTAATATCTGGTATACTTTTAGGACTATTCCACTTCTATTCATGCATCATCGTTCAATATCCTTTTGATATGGCAAATGCGGCAATCAACAACAACGTCTGTCTGATTTTTCACAGTGGAATTTTATCGAGTCGTCTGGCCTTATGCCTATAGTCTCATACTGTATTGCGCATATTTAGAGCACAGTGCTCAGAGTGCAGCTCATTTCGTTCTTTTTTTTTCACCAAATATGCTTATAGGTCGCCTCTGTATCACAGGCTGTCCATCTGTGCCAAATCTACACCGCCCATAACTTGAGTGACCCATCACTGGCGTGCACAAATTGCCCAGTTTGAATCGAATTCTTACAGATGTAGAGTGGAAAAGAGCAAAACAATCACGGATTATCCACCATAGAGTGCTTATCAATTCTCGGTGGTGTTTGCAATGCTGGTGCCAGACAAAAATCAGTTTGCTGATGCAGTGAAAATTGAACGATGCTGGTCATAGATGACTCTCAAACGACTGCAAACTTCTTATTTAAATAGCAAGCATGCGCTCAGTGGCAAGCTAGTGATGGCATATGCTCAACATGAGAAAACTCAATTTATGTTCTCCGCGAATATCTCTCAAACTTCCTCATCGAATGTTCTCGAGGAATATAAACACTTCGATGAGCCCAAAATACTTTCTCTGCTCTCGCAATTAAGTGTTACCGTATTTCTGCACTAGTTGCAATACCCCTATGAGAATGACTCCAGCCTTCTCCCACACGACGAAGAGCATCGTTGATTAAGACAAATAAAGACGCTTATCTTCATGGATGCATATGCCGTATTCATAGCTCATCTTTTTCAAAACAAGTCAAAAATCACAAAAGCTGTTGAAGAATATCGAGTAAACTTGTGATTGTTCACGACCTTGGTATGAACGTTGTGGAGCTGCATGTTGCGCAAATTGATTCTCTTGGCTAACTGGGCTACAAAATCGGTTAAATGAGGCCGCAAAACAAGAATTCTTCTTGTCGATTTGCGCAAACAACTGTTTACATAATGAGGAGATGCAATAATAGCAGCTTAGTGCAAATATAAGGCTACAGCCTAGATTTGCGCTATGCGGAAGAGTTGTGTAGTACGCACAGATCGAGGCTTGCATGAGCAAAAATCACTCTTTATGGCTGCGACATGGGCGATTCAAATGCACAAACACCACTTCGATAGCATGAAGCACTAATGACTGCCATGCTCCTCACCGGTGCGCAGAATGAATCCCTTGGGCGGAAGTCTTCGCGACAAGGCTCATGCGGCGCCGTGGAAAAGTCTGGCATGCGATATTGAAATTCAGATCCCCCACTGGAATGCTAATCTTTTTTCACTAATGGGCCCTGAGCTTACGAATATCTCCAAAACGGACCTCATAAGCAACCGAGAACTGAAGCCGACAATTGCTGTGAGAGTCCAGAAGATTGAGAGCATAATCGACTTTGCCTGTTCCGACAAATATGTCAAAATATGCGAAGGGGAGGATGCAGATAAACGACACAGAATCCAACAAGGGTGGAAAGCATTTTTCAAGAATGAAGATTTCCAGTATGAGGAGAATTTTTCGATGACCCTCAAACGGAAACTCTCCAATAAAGCCGTGATATCAGCAGTTCTTCACGGCTTAGAGGCTTGGCGATCACAAAGAAAATGCGTATGCCGGGCGCAGTGACAGAGGGGAGAATGAAAAGAATCATAACAGGAACCATAGTGTTCGATAGGAGAGCCAACAGATGCCTCCGATGGGTAAAATAGTGAAGAAGGCCGGGGCCGGAATGGGGAACTTTGGATGGACGGCAAAGATAGTTACAGTGCAAGATGGTGTATGGCTGAAAATAGCTCCAGAACCGGAGCCACGGATTGGTCAAAGAAATGGGGATCGAAGTGTAGTGAGATGGAGTGATGCTCTAAGAAAGACTGCACAAACCATCTGGAGACAAGCAGCCCGGAACTGAAGCAGTTGGAAGGGGACATGAAGAGACATTTATTCGTGATGAATGATTTGTTGATTACAGTGAAGCGAAGTAAAGTAAAGTAGACGCGAAAGGCTTTTGCGCGAAAGGCTCCGAAAGGCCTATTGGAGAAATAGGGATGTTCGAAACTACAGTAGCGGTCCGCGTGAGAGGTAAAGGGTTAGAAAAATCCCTTTTTTATGGCATAACCGTCTTCACACTATTGGTGCTATTGCTGTCTATCGTCTACGCATAGAACCGAGATGGTTTGATAACATCGCTGTATCTGGTATGAAAAAGCCATCTTTGGACCGGCAACATTGGTGTGCACGCTTCGGAGCTTAGGGGAAGACCCCCATAACCTTTTTGTGGGTTGTGTCTTTTGCAACAAACGAACATTCAGGAGGTGTTCACTTTGGGGATAGTGTCTATCCCAGAAATCTTTCGCAGATCCTTGGAACGTCCCAGCATATTGGAAGTTCGCCTTTTCTAAATAGCACCGTACAGGATTGCGCTGGTTGTTTGAAAACCGGGAATTTGAACCAAAAAACCCTGCAGACAATCGAGGGGCATGGTTAAAAAATGTTTTTCTTTTTGAATATCTCGTGCACCGTGCACTGAAATATACCCATGCGGGTGCAAAGTCCGCCCACACGGCGCATAAGATGCTGGTGCAAAGAGCAAAACAAGCGCGCCCGTCCGAAGCATCCAAACGTAGAAATATGTTTCTTCCATAAATTGCTTAAGGTGAAGCTTGCGACTGAATAATGAGGAAGAAGTTAGAGATCACGTTAAGCGTAATGCCAGAAAAGGTTCTGGCGATGGAATCACCTGAAGCAGCCGTGCTAATCGGGCCAAAATTATTTCAAAGAACTTTGGCATCGCACACCTCCGCCACAAAACATGCAGGACATTCCAAAAAAAATTGTGTTTTGCAGAAGATTCTACCTCAAATTCTTTCACTCTTCGGTTCTTCCCAGTACTGGTCGATTGGTGAGCATCGATGTGAATGGAGACGGATAGGCGAGATTTTTGATCTTTCACCGGGGCGCTAACATTGATTTACTACCATGCTTCATCAGTAATGTGCGTGCTGTTGTTCACACTGTTTGGAGTGCTCATTCGAGAACATTCGTTCCTTTGACTGTGTTAGGTTCATTTCACATTTTAGTTGAAGCTGTACCGCTTAGTGGAGAACTATTCTCCGTAAATGCGCGAAACCCTTTCATCAACAATGCTTTCGAGATGAACAGGTCTAAAGTTTCAGTTTCACGAGAATCTTCGAAGAAGGTGCCAACTTGAAACACCTTTACTTTATTACGAAACTGTTTTTTCATGTTTTCGCATACCGTTGCACTAATAGGCAGCTAGCTGGATACAGCAGCTGCGGCTAAATTCCAGTCATGTATTGAACTTGCCAAAGGAATGACAGAAGGTGGGAACAACAGTATATCTGAGGATGCGGCGTAGAAGACGGCAGCTCGATCCATCACGATTCTTCATGCACTTCGCGGTATCACTGCCGTCTACCACTGATTTCCACAAGAATGTAGCAAAGTGGAGAAGATTCGGCACAACGACTAGTCGATTTCTGGACTGAAAAAAGCTTGCGGGCGGCACCAATTGTTTATGAGCTGCATTCTCAAGCTTTGTTAGTGCCGTTGAAATCCATGGGGATCGAAGGTTTCTCAGGTGCGACAACAGCAGCAATGGCCGACGAACATGTGAATAATCTCACTCCATTTAGAGTATCCCTTCAAGCGCAGGGAATCAGAAGGTTTCAAGATCCAAAATTTGTCTTTATTAGTACGTCGCGGCGGCGAGATAGCCGAGGGGCTTAAACGAATGGAGAGACGGGGCGGGGAATAGCGGTGAGCTCTGAACACTATTCCAGTGCCAATGCATATTGGCGCATATGAAGCATTGCTTCATCTCTTTTGACTGTTAGTGTAGCGATTCATTTGATCGAACGAATGAAAATAAAAAAGAGCATATTTTGCGAGTATGTTGGTGTGGATGATCACCTATTTTCATGTTTAACCGCATTACGTTTTTGTTATTTAAATTTTTTGGTGATGGAGATTCATTATCCTTCGAGAGTAAATCACCACGATGGAGACAAGCAAGCGAGATGAAACAAGCATTAAATTGACATCTGCAACTGAAGATATCGCCTATGGGTAGACGAGGGTAGCACTGTCATCGATTCCCACTCGCAATCTAGGCTCAACACGCTTTACTTAATGGAGGGAGCAGCTTCATGCATTCTCCCTCTCATCCGTTCCTTACTCTCCAGTCAACTCCAATTCATTTGCAGTGCTGTGCAATCTATGCATATGCAACTTTAGTTCCTTGTGCTGCAGCGCACCATGTTGTATCCATGAATTGAGGATTTAATGCCGCTACAAAGTGCTGTCTAAATTGTTGTTGGTTCGCTGAGCGGTTGGTTCGAAATCATACTCTGACTGCGCTATCAGTCTCGCATTGGTGAGGAATTTTGATGAGCGAGCTGAGGTGCTCTCACATGCATCGTGGAGACTCTGATCGCAACATCAGAACGCAACTGCGACAGGCGAAGATCGCTTCCTCACAGCTTTTTATCGCCAACTTGACTGCTAGAGGCCGATTCCGTTCAGTAGAGCTTGCATAGGAACCCCAAACCAAGAAAAGACATGCACCTCTCAGCGAGTTGCAAAGAGCGACAGCACCGACAAAGTGGGGGAGGGTCGATGCTGAGTTTAAAGTGATGAAGGCCAACGAACCAAGAATGCAAGAAATTTGAGGAAGAAAAAATTTAGATGGCAATGGGACGAAGGTTTAAAAAAAGAACTGTTACTTGATGAATTGGCAGTGTGTTCGCACAGTGCGAGACTACCTCAAATTTTTAGCACGTCTCTTCAGTCTGGATAGGTTCTCTTCGGTTGAGGCATGGGCGAATGAAAGTGTAAAAGGCGCGTTTGATCCCTTGTTTGTGAAAACTTAATAGCTCGATGCAACGGGATCTCTGCCATGAAGTGATATTTCTATTTTGGAAAGAATGTTTCAGAAAGCGACGCACGTTGTTTCCAAAACGACCGGTGGTGTTGTGCGTTGCACAGTTGATTCATTTGACAGGAGAATCGCGTAGGACTGGTCGCAGTTGGTCAACACAGTAGTGTTTAGCGGGATGCATGCTTGTATATGACATATAAATCCATCGATTCTCAGACTGTGCTTGGTGGCTTCAGCGACCCTTATTGATTAATTCCAGCTAGCAACCATTTGACTGCTTATGCCAAAAGCTGCTTGACCTCGCTGCATCGAATGCCCTCGCGCAACATTTTTCCTTGCGACTAGGCATAGCAATATCTCCGATTTCTTTGTCGCTTACGAAGGTAGCGCTGTCTTAAATACTTTGATTAGCAATTGCCGTGGTGACCCCACTGCTGTCTCATTTTGTGTATGGTTATGAGGCCTAGTTCCTCCTATGATCAATACGTACTCGTCAGCGTTAAAGAAATCATGCGAGCGCAGACTAAGTTGCTATCAACATGCGATTGATATAATGTTTTTGAGAGAGATCGAAGAGTCGAAAAGTGATGCCACAAATCTATTTGAGTTGTTCGAAACGCAATCAAGGAGTGCATTCTACTCCGTTCGCCCTTTAAAAAATATTTTCTGCCTGGCAAACGCAATCTCATCGAAAAACAACGTTCAACAATGCCCGTAAAAGAAATATTTGCTTGTATTTGGTAAAGCTACTGGTAAACATGAGGTATCTTCACCGAAGAAGAATAATTTTCTCTCAGCTAACCAGAATTGCTTTTCTTACTTATCGAACGATGCACAAATTATTCCACTGCAGTTATTCATCTAACAGTCACTGCGACAGGTTGCATTAGACGGCCATTTGAGAAGAGAAGCTCGAAGCAACGCTGGAATACTCTTTCAGCACAATAGATCCCCATTCACATGTGCCAATGCAATTTCATTTACGATTCGTCTCGGTCGTTGATGTTTCTCATCAAATGCACCTCAGATTAATAAACGCTTATGTCTTCATCTGAATGAACCATTTCCACCTTCCGTTTTGGATTGCACACCCCGCAGGACATCCATTCTCTTAATGGTACAATAACGAATACATTCGTGATCTGGATATTATTATTTGCAGAGACTTTTTCAAACTCAAACTGAACCTGAGTGTGAATGTTCTGATAGTTTCATTTTCAGAATATTCGCAGTCAACCACAGTGATCTGTTCATAAGTATATGAAATGCTTGTTCATCGTACAATCGGCTTTTGCTCTTCGGCATTTCGCCTATACGAAATCAAAATGATGGCTATCTAGCATCTCTACACGATGAGGCAATACTCAATATCAAGAGGTATACGAACATTATACAGCATCGTGCAAAGAGCCATTTCTTCTTGGAGGCATTTTACAGCTTTCCAACAAAGAGGAATATATCGCTTTCAAAACAGAATGATGACGTGCTTATGAAATGCTCAGCATCTCTTCCGGTGCAAACATCTTTATTTCTCGGTGTTGGTAGTACGTCGCTTGGTCACCGCTTTCAAACTCAATCAAACTTCCTTTCACTGCTAGTTTCAAAGAATGTAGCAACTTGTTGTCATCTCGAATGTGCAGTGTTTCAAAGAAACTGCCAAATGATGTGATGCAAACCTCCTCACTCATTCCTTTCAAACCCGCTCTTCATTAACTTTTCATGACAACTTCGGTAAATTATTGGCTCAGTTATATCTTGCACACACAATCCACCACCTTGCAGTGCACAACAAAACGCAAATGCGTTCAATGTCTTTTGTATTGCTTGCACACAAACAGATGGTTAATCATTGCTTACAATAGATGCTCAAGAAGGAGAGAGGAAGGGGCGTTGAAGACGAATTATGTTAAATATTGAAATGTTTTTTACGAAATTGCGGTAATCATCATGCTGTTGTACGCTATCAAATACGTACGCTGTGGTTGACGGCTAGTTCTCGAATTCTGCATGGATCTTCCATATCGCCGTAAAGCACACCACGCAGCCACCATATCAGTGAGTGTGCATGTACTTTTGTGTGCTAACGGGGAGGTTTGTATGCTGTTAGGTGTAATTCTTGAACATTACGAACGCTCGCTTGAAAATGATCGCTATTTGCAGTTTCATAAATTGTTCTGAGGTTGCAGAACTAATGATTGAGGCGGCTTAGTCTGGTTGGCAGAAGGACAATCGTATTCCTTGCCGGATACTGCATGTTATTTTTAAATACTGAGGCAGTCGATAGGACTCTGCCCAATAGGTTATTCCCGATTGCACCCACGGCAATCTTCCTGTTTTGTTGCACCATTTGTTGCTACTTCAGCAAGTTTGCAGCTCCGCAGGTATGGAAGCACTTAACAACCTGAAGTTCCGAGGCGGTGGAAGGGAGAGGATGTAGCAGAGTAGCAGAGCTGGTTTGATTATCAGCGTCATCATTTCATTTATGAATATTTGTGAAACTGGAAATGTGGGCATAGAAACAGATGAAAGTACTGCGATTAAGAAGTATTTACATAAGATGGAAGAGGTGGAATGTGAGGATGCCTGCTCAGATGCCTTCATCATAATTATAACCGTCATGAATTATAAAAAAAATGCGCTCCTCACCTACCCAAATCGGATAGGAAAGTGTGGCCACAGAGAGCTCTGCTCTTGGAATTCTTTTTCGTAAAAGGCACAGTGCATCAAAAGGTCAGTGATGTTCAGTGCGTGCCCCATATTTTCAAATTCAAAAGACATCCCATGTGGCATGTGACCTGTAGCTCTTGTATTACATCATGTCTTATGATGTAATCGTGGGAGTAAGGGCCTATGCAGCATTCGCGGGTTAGATTTTGAGGTATTCTCCGAGTTGTGTTCAGTGGTTTCAAAGTTGCAACCGGTAAACCAGAAATATGAAACTCGGTAACAATAATTTTCATTTAAACAGTTTAATATGTCAAAAATCCGCCTGCGGTTTATGTCATTGAGGAAAGTGTCCTCCTTTGGTTGCAAGCGAAACTAGCAAGACATCTGCTTCATTCCTCAACGAAGCATAAAGCGCAAATTTCTGATGAGCAGAAACTTTAACTCTCCATCACGTTCACGCTTCGATACGGGCCGTTGGTCACGCCCTGGTCAAATCATCAATGCAGCTCGCGTGCCTCAAACCTATCCTGCAATCTCCACTATGGTTTACTATATTGATATTTTTTCAATGAAGCATTCAACCGATCGATTCGCAATGGCAACAATAACCGATCCTTCAGCAACCCTCCATTAAAATTGACCATTTTCTATTTTTCGGCTAGAAAACCGTGTTGGATCAAGAAAATCAAGCAAAACACCACAGTGCTATCTTCTTTCGATGGGATTCTGGTGTTGCTGCGGTAATATTCTCACTCATCGCTCGAAGAAACAATGGAATAACAACGTTATTACGATATGAGCATGGAATGCTGTTATCAGGCTTTCTCGCTAAAAGATCTCACCAACGTATGAAAAACTGCTGTTGAGCCTCCTCATTCAATTAGACTATAGCCTCATATGTATTTTGTGCTGCATGCTGTCCTTTTTAAAATCGAAGCGGCTATTGTTGGAGTGGGGAGTTGGCGAGGAGATATCAGAAATCGATGATGGAACCTTCTTCTCATACTGTTTCTGCATTTCTTTTCCTTAGAAGGCTGTTTTTTTATATTCCGTTCCTTTACAAGGTTTCTTTTCTTGCGTGCTCAGTAACAGAGTGATGCGGCGAAAGCCGAACCTGAAAATAGGTGTGACCGTAAATGAGAGTTGCAGTTAAAAAACTGAACTGAGCGCAAA
Organism: Toxascaris leonina; assembly: GCA_022844705.1. Classification (NCBI taxonomy): domain Eukaryota; kingdom Metazoa; phylum Nematoda; class Chromadorea; order Rhabditida; family Ascarididae; genus Toxascaris; species Toxascaris leonina. Next base: position 364,381 of record JAARMF010000001.1, on the reverse strand, counting down.
TAATTGCTCTTGGTCGTGGCCAGCAAGGACAGCGCTCATCCTGGCTCAAGGAATGCCGTCTATGGATATATGGCCGATTGTTTATCATCCACAACCGTTCTATTAATTCCATTCAATTTTATAAAGGAATTCCACGCTTTCAATGGGTCACGTAGAGACGTGCGAGCGAAGAGTTCAGCTACTCTCTAATTATTGAAGCAAAGTTGGAACAGTGGAAGCCCTGTGTAAACATATGGTATTTCAACCCGTTTTTCCAGAACACCTTCGTCAGGGACGACGGGAAACAATAATTCGGCGATTTCTTCACTTTCTTCTTTTTTCTAAGTTTTATGCGGCACAATCGTTTGTCATGAGAGCCCTCTTCGCTTGAAAGAGCCTGCTTTAAACTGCAATAAATACCTGAAATATGTGACTACATGTATCAAAAAAGCAGAAGCATAGAACTGCGCCATATGATTACTAATGAGTTCCACATATATTTTGAAGATGATGAAGCGTCGCGACTATAGGTGATTTCGTCTTTCCATTATTTGGTAGTTTCTCGCGTTGCCCACTTCTTTGTACCGAAAACTCGGTCACTACCTCCATCGAAACGGAATATCTTTCTTTAGCGAATGATGGGCATCCGAAGAATGGACGCCTTTTTGAAGATCTACGTCGAGGAAGTTGGGGAATGTGACGGTGATTCTCGATTGCCACTGAGGCAGAAGCAGTCCACAACTCCTACGGAATCGTTGAGTTTTTAGGTGACAACCTCCAGCCTTTTCCTTCTCAGTTCTTCTCTGTGGAAGACTTTCTCTTCCCGCACTACAACACCGTCATGCAGCAAGCCACGTACTGATCGCTATTCCAGTAGAGGGCACTGTACCATTAAATGCTCAGTTCCGGTCTCTCATTCAGAGCTCAAATTCGAGGGCTGTTAAGCACGATAGAAGTTGATGCGATAAAAAAGGGACCGAGAAAGGTGCGAGTTTCACGAGGGAGCGCATTCGCTAGCAAAAATCTTTTAACCAATATAGCTCTCAATATTAGACGCAGTACACCTTGCTTACTTTCCTCTGGGTTTTGCAAAGCTGCATATGTCCATGCTTACGTCATGCCCATGCTTACGGGCATGCTTCTATCTATTCGGCACTTTCAACTCAGAGACCACTGAAGCTATGGACAGGAAATTGGACGAGCATGGCTCGCTATCTTTCATCTAATGTTGACTAATAAATTGCGAAGGAATTTCGTTTTACATTAGGGTCATGCACAGGATAACATTTTGCACAGTGGTTTCTATGGTCGGAACAGGTGCACTCTGAAACAGCTGTTTTGCATATTTTACGACTTTTGAAAGTGGTTGTTCGGATGAATCGCACCTAAAATCGCATTTCATGCCGTCTCTTGTTGCATTGTCCTCCTTTTATACATTTTAAGCTGCTATGTCGGGCAATTTCTGTTCGTGGCACAATCATGTTTTAATGCATGCAGTTTGAGGCGCATTTTGCTTCGTCTTATGGCATTCGACTCAGATATGGTGGGATGCTATTGCTGATTTATTTCTTTTGCTACAGAAGGCTGTGGAGGAAGGGCCTTTTCAACTATGAGAGAGGTGGGGGAGAGCAGAGAAGTAAATAAGGTCTACTTCTTCGTGCAAGTTTCTAGACAGCAAAGGTTTTTTTCAATGGCGCACATTTTGATTAGGAGAAGAAATTTGTTTCGATGACCTTGATTACTCATCCCTGTGAGCTTTTTCATCATGTTCTTAGTTCTATACGAAACCTTGTTAAATAGAGCACCTGGGGCTACGGATAAAAAACGACAAAATAGCTTTCAGCGTTGAATCTGCTTCAGATCACTTGCAAAGTTAGTTGATCGCTTGAGTGCATGTACAGCAAACATGATCCGTTGTTTACTCCTATTAATAAAACATCAAGGTGCGAGACCGCATCTTGATGTTGCGTGCAAGCACCTCTCAGGCATCTTTCCCAGTTATCCTGAGCAGATTTTATATTGAGGAAACTGGATCCCCATACATTTTTTGTTTGGAGCAGCGCTAAATGAATGGCCTGAAGAATTGAAGGCTTACCAATACGGCACGATGGAATTATATCCGTCGCACCATTTGCCAGTCTGCATTCCAAGGCAGCTGGATTGCAGAATTTGCTTGCTTCGCAATTTTTTGGCACTTTTCTTCTTCGTATAGTCTCTTAGACTGTTTTAAGCGCTTTCTGAAAAAGTTTAGAAGTGTTGTTTTCATAGTCAGACTTTGCTAATTTGCATTATCAACAGGAACATGTTTTTGATAGAGTTGTTGGAGCATTGATAGTTTTCAGTCATGTTTTTTAATTTTATAGACGATTGACACTTTATCAAGCTATGCCTCATGAACTCTTCATTTTGAGGATGTGTGATGAAATTGTTGATACTAAAGCGTGATTATTTTTTTGCACCTATATCAATGATCACTTAGAAGGGCATATATTGAGAATTTTATGCTTTCTTGATTGTGGTTCAGATGGACACAAAGGTTAACGGCACAGTGATGCAAAAAGCAGAAAATTATATTGCGGTAAAACGTCGAAAAGAAAGAATTCAAGATTATTGAGTATCAACAGCCAGACAACAACTAGGGAGCAACGTCAAGGAAAAATACATCGATTACAATTTTTCGTTTCAGTGCCGCAGTCAACATTACTCAAATGTTGAAGGATAACGACAAAAGTCTGCGGAACCGACGAAAAGCACCAATTCCCAACTTGAAGCTCGTATTTTGTTCACAGCATCACTTTTTAGAGAAAAATCTTCAGCACTTTATGACGGTTAAAAATCATTTGCCTCATGCACACAGTGGCTAATTGTGAAGAATTTGGTAGCAAAAGTTCATCTTTTGGAACACATCATATGAGTTAAGCTTTTGAGCTTCTGGAATTGATCGTTTGAAAATGCGTTGAGGTGAGGCGGATGTGAACAGAAAATGGACGGACAAATCGTGCATGTATACGCCAGCATGAAATCACTGAAATATATTTTCGCAAAAATTAGCACCCATATCTTAAAATATTGCATAGTGCTTTGAATGAAGCCTGCAATGCGAGGACGCACTATGCACTAGCATCAACCTTGAGTGCTTTCATCTACCGCCACCGTTGTCCCTCACGTGCACGTCCCAACGAATGCTTTTCAATAGAAATTGCACACCAGTTTCAGCCTGTTGCACTCTTCTCCGAGTTCCAATTCAATAAATCAGTAGCACAATATTAGGAAGCGGCTCTTGGAGCGTCTGAACTCGGTTCCATCTTCATGGCCTACTGAAATCCAGTGCCGATTTTGAGCGAAAGAGATTACATCCTTAAAGTTGCACTTGAATTCCGATTATCATCGTTTTCTTTTTCTGAAGTTTCGACTTAACGGCTTCAGGCACAAAACTGCAACTAGAAAGCTGGAAAGTTGCGCTGTTATATTGAGTGCTAGCGTTGCTAGGTATGATTTCCCATATACATTAGATGATCAGTTTGGGGTCAGTTGAAGATAACTTTATGTTCTCAAAATTTTCTAACCTGATAGATAGAAAAACATCCACTTTATGCGGTTTTTTTTCGGAGAAATGTGGTGCGTAATGAAGACATTCCTTTGAGCCATCGCCGCTCATTTGACAAACAAGAACATTAAAAAATTGAAATCCAAAACATTTGGTCAACGCAGAATACTAAGTGGCAATTGCAGTATATATGTGATCCGAAGAATAGAAATATGGGATGTTTGTTGGGCCGAAGAAAGCACGAGGCAGCAGCGCCCATGGAAAAAACATCAGTAATGAATTTGTACTACAAATAATAACCTCTTGGGATAAGTCTTTAATCAAGAAACCTCCGAAACGCGTTTCGAGGTTTGTACACCGCAGAAATGTAAATACAGCTAGCTATATTATGAGTAGCGGAGTGAATGACTATCGAATTTCGGCACATTACCGAAAATGCAGAATTTTTTCCGCTTATAATAAAAGGCCCATCTCATGAGACGATTATATGGCCCATCTCATGCTCAACTGTTTGCAATCGCCTTAGGACATTCCTATATGAGAAATCGTTTATATAACAGGAAAAAATGGGTCTCGTCAGACATATGAAATGAGATTCCCCTTAATAACGGAATGCTTCATACGTGGCCCATAAGTGCTTGCCACACATCTCCTTCACGGAAGATGGTTTTCACCAATTTTTCACGTGTCTATTCTTCCACTCATACGCCTACAACAACTGCTTCTTCTGGTTGATTTTAGTCCGTGCTTATGAGTGTGTAAACAAAAACAAAGAGAGAATATGAAAATATCGGGTGTATACGAACAAACACCTTTTCAATGCAATCTTTTGCAAATCTGAGAAGTTGACTGTTTTGCAGAAATTGTGATCGTCAACGGAAATGACTGGTATCGTCGATGTATAATCGAGAGGGTATTTTCCATTTTGGCAGTTTTATCTGAGGGAAATTCTCCAATTTTTTCTGTGAAATACTTCCTTCTTTCTAGGAAACGTATTCCTTTTCAAGCACTCAATTCAACAAGCTGAAACGTTCCATACGATTAGGTAATTTATAACAACTGTGATTTTGCTACTTATTTTTTATTGCAATATTCACATGCAGTGTTCCTCATGAAGAAATAATGAGCGAAAACTGAAAGATTAGGCGAAGTGATTCAACCATGGCGAAGCAAAAAGGGAAAACTACATTGGCATAAAGCAATTTGACTTGAAGAATGATTGTTTGGCTATGATTTCCAAAAAAAAGCTCCTGTTGTTATCAAAATTGCTATCCATTATTCATTTTTGAATTGCCTTTTGCCGAATTTTCACCTCTTCTCAAAATCCGATTCAAGAAGCAAATGGCTTGTGGTTGCTGAATGCGCCCTCTTCCAATAAGGAAATAAATCAGCGTAAAATGACCCATCGGAGTGCTTCATCTGCAAAATCTTCATTTATTCCTGACTTCCCGAAGTGTGGAAATTTTTGCTGTGAAGTTGGCTGTTCAATTGAGCTGTTCGGCTTACTCTCAAAATAATTTAATTCCCTTCAGACTCCTTCGCTCTAGTATTGATGCATCGTCTCACTATCGCGAGAAGAAAACAGTTTTCTCAACCGCTCTCTCCTCAGGCGAAACTATATTCCTCTCTTTCTCCTTTAGCCGTAAACAGTTTCAATGTGTGTTTTCACTAGTCCTGTTAATGGTCATTTGCGCCGTAGTCGGCCGGCTCATCTCATTTTANTATATATATACTAAAATTTTAGCACCTCTCAGGGGAAAAAGGCCTGTTGTTTGTTGTTTCAGTGAGAATGAAGCAGAAAATCTATTAACGTTGGCTAATGGGAAGTGATTTCACCACCCTCTCAGTGTGTCTGTTGAAATGTGCACATCCATCTACAACGCAGCCATAAAATGCAGCCAGCAGATTATGGCCGTTACTACTGCATCTACTGCGAATAGTCATGCGCGACAAAGTCGCAATGAGCTTTATGCGCTGAAATCATTTGAATGAGTTTTATTACTGCTCCCGTGGAGATTCGCGAGGAATGAGAATGCGAGGTCAAGCGGCGCTTACAGAAAATAAGTTCTTCTTCTCCACATCAATTGCTTAATGGAATCAGATTCGATAATACGAACAATGTTGATTACCTTCTCAGAGAGTATCCCCCCCCCCCCCC